>OX596216.1:3599018-3644936 GCA_951394215.1 Glyphodes perspectalis
ACCTGGCGCCGCCGCTGCTCACCCGGACCGAGCCGCTCGAGCTGCAGCTGGACTACTGGCTGGTTAGTTCCATTCTATTTATTGACACCTATTGGTCATGCAACGACTATACATACATTTACACGCTGACTGCAACAGTCTTTGCTGTCTAGGATGAAAGTAACCTGACCTAAAATTTAAATATCTCTTAATACTATCTGTTATGATTTTCTTGCTAGGAATAAGTGACGGGGCACAGTTTAATCCTCTGTGAAGGTGCAACTTGCCAGGGCCGCATCTACTATAGGGGCTTTCTGGGATGCAGTTCAAGGCCCCGGGGACAAAACGCCCCCCGTTGAAGACAATACACATATCTAACGAACATAACGTGGTTCACCAGTAGTACCTAGAAAAAAACACATTAAGCCTCTAAGTAAGATTAGCATTAGACATTAGCCCAGGGCCCCCAACATTCAAGATTCGTCCCAGAAACTTGCTACTCTGTTTATTGCCAAGTCGAAGTCAAAGTTATTGAATTCGTGATAGACAGATTGTCGATCGATTTTAAAAGAATCCAATATCTAATCATAAATCCAATGTCAATATACATGTGCCGCCGACATGGGAAGCTGCAAGCACCTTATGTTGTAAGACGGGCTATTTACCTTATGTTGTAAGACGTGCTATTTACCTTATGTTGTAAGACGTGCTATTTACCTTATGTTGTAAGACGTGGTATTTCACAAATGTTGACGCCCCCCAGGTGCCGGGCCGCGCGGCGGAGGGCGCGGACGGCAAGGTGACGGTGAAGGCGTCGTTCCGCGCGCTGCACGTCACGCGCCAGAACGCGCACCTCTGCATCACCTACCTCACCAAGGAGAAGAAGCAGAAGAGTGAGTATACAGTCAATATAAATAGGTAAGGTGACTGAAAAATTCTGTTTAGCCCGTCAGTTAGATTAGAAAAAAATATTGGACACGTATTTTGGGCCCATCCATAAAGTACGTCACACGAATTTCATGATTTTTTTGATTCCCCCTGTCCTTGTCACAGCTGGTCACATTTGTGGGACTCCCCCCTCTCTAGTGTGATATCACATGTTTTGCAATTTTACATCCAGAAATTGCAAATTATTACGATATTAGATTTTAAAACGTGAAGTCACGACACTTAGGACCCCTCCCACCCCTTGTCACAGCATGTCACACATCGTAGACCCCCTCCGTCCCTCTTTACGTGTGACGTACTTTATGGATGGCCCCTTTTAATTTATTTGTCTAACAAACGTTGACGAAGATATAGTGCATTCAAGTTGCGCGTGACGTCACACTTTTTACTAAATAGTGACGTCGCAAGCCCCCACTCCAAAACTTTGATGCTCTTTATCTTTTTGATTTTATGTTAATTTGATAAAGCAAAAAATATGTGTCTAGTATAAATGTATAATCTTACTGATGGACTAAATAGAATTATAGTTTTTCAATGCAGTCATTATCCCTATTGTAAGTAGAACACTACATCGTCCGTTGAGACCTTTTCTTAGTAGGGGTCCGTTTGAACCATAATTCACATTAAAGTAAAATTCGTAACTCCTTTAAATAGTCAGATCAGAAAAGTTGGATAATGATCACACATTCATACTTATTGGAGTGGCTACTTCACGATGTTTTTCACCACGACCGAATTATTGCAAGTAGTACTTTACTTACTTTGGACTACTTTACTTTGGAAAATTTTGAGGGCCGGGCATGACTCATACAAATTCTATACTCCGTAATCAAGCGGTACCATACTCCGTACCGCAATAACTTGACACGTGTATACTTCCAGTAATGCGTCTGGGCAAGAAGAAGGAGAAGACGGGCGAGACGGAGGTGGGGCGCGCGCAGACCGTGGACGGCGTCGCGCGGCTCATCTGCTCCGCCAAGGGCTCGCACAACGTGCCGCTCAAGGGTGAGTGGTGACCAAGTGCACCCTGCAGTATAGCGGCTGGGCACGAAGGACAAGGTGGAAAGGACGCCGCAGGGGGTGCCTTCGCCACCAAGAGCCAAGGGCGTCTAAGAGGGCTCCAACCCTTAGCTCCTGGGGCTGTCGCTTCGTTCGCAATATGAACAAGCCTTGTTGAAATTGCCCATATTCTATCTATGATACCGCACAAAATCTTAGGCATTGGGAATTAATTAATACCTGATATACACCAAACTCCTCGTATCGAATCTGATTTAACCATATCATCACCGTTTCGACAGCTAGCATCTGTTTGACGTACCTACTCCGCATTTAGAACGAGATAGCATTTATCCTCTCATGTACGCACAATGTCCTATTTTTTCCAATTCATAAGGCTAATTTCAGAAAATAACTAACGCACCTGAATGGTTTTTTGACTTTTACACTTAAATTATCTAACAAATACTCTAACCCTAGAGTCAAGGTTTGGTTTTGTACCATGTTGGTCTGAACCACAAAAAAAGAGAAACTCAAAAGAAAAGATAAGGCGACGGGCTAGCCACTTTTCCCATTTTCCATCTAACCGAACTCAAATTTTTGCTAAATGTGGATTAACACTGTGTACCCTTTTGGGGATTAGGGCGTGATAGTATGATGATGACAATGATGAACAAATACTCTCTCTCTGTTTAGTGTTCATCGACGGCACAGAGTGGAACGGCGTGAAGTTCTTCCAGCTGTCGACGCAGTGGCAGACGCACGTGAAGACGTTCCCGGTGGCGGCGTGCGGCGCGCCGCTCGCGCCGGCCGAGACCTAAGCCCGCGCCCGGCCGCGCTGGTGACTACACCATGCATATATCATACTGACAGGCGTTGGTCGAGTGCTCAGAGAGGTCATGAAACTGAGGGTCGCGGGTTTGAATCCTGCTAGGGGTAAATTTTTCGTGTGATGGACATGGACATATGCACTCGAGTCATGGATGTTTATAAACGTATTTAAGTATGTCTATCCGTTCACCTAGTATCAAAGCTTATAGCTTAGTTTGGAACTAGGGAATTGGTGTGTCAATCTGGAGAATTTATTATTTATATATATCTTGCAATGATATTTCCCACTCGGAGGGGGGAACGTCTGGACACTGGGATTTTTTCTGAAAAAATCTCATACGCCATTGCAATAGCAATTATGACGTCACGGTGTCGACCATCTTATACTCGCACCTTTGACCGCTGAGATACCACTGTTGATTCTGATATCCGTAACACAAATACTTAAGCTATTTACTTTGGAGTCAGTATATGACGTTGTCTATATATTTTCCTTATTTTTTATTTAGGTACTCCTGCTTGTGCACGCTGGCCCGCGCGCGGCTGCCCAGCGCACCCGCGCGCGTGTGACAGCCCTACGCGGCGGCCATCTTGTTGGCCGCTCTCGGGCGTCTTCGGCGCGCCTCGGAAATAGTATTGCCAGGGTCTGTAGACTCGTTTCGATTCAATGATTGGTATGCTAAATTACCATGGGTCCTTAAGAAGTTAAAGCTCACAGCTTTAATTGTTGTCAATGTAATAGTAGGATAAACGGCTTTCAATAAGCTGAATTTATCAAGGATTTTTAAATAAGTACGACACAGATGCAAGATCACATTGTGATCTGAAGAAATCAGATTTTTAAGTAAATTCAGTACACAAAACCTGGCAATAGTTAGTACCCGACTCCGGCGGCCATCTTGCCGAGCGCCGCTCGTGCGTTGTCGGCGAGCCTCGGGTCCCCTCGGAGCCGAAGCGATCCGGCCGGTGAGGCGACCACTCGCCGCCTCAATATTGAACTTGATCGGCGTTGCAATAACGTCGAATTTTATGTAATCAATATTTATTACGCTATCAAGCTGCCATGATTTATTAGCGCGTAGTACGCTTTTGTTATGTATTTTGAATAGCTGCTGTTGCGTTGATGAAATTCGAAAATTGGTAAACCAATACATTCTATAGTTATAATAGCCGTATAATCGCATGTATGTACGGCAGTATTCGTCGTGAATATGTTCAAGCTACATAATGAAGGCTCAATAATCACGTTAACTATTCATCATAGTCATTCATAATAGTTAGTAATGTATTTAATATAGTAGATATTCGTGTACTCAACATATATCGAGAAATAATGGTTCGTGACATTTCCAATATGTATGTAAGTTAGTTTTTATGTATTGGTGTAGTGAAAACCGAATTTCAGGAAGTATTTCGTCGGCACATATCAGTGTAGGTTCGTGCTGAGCGTTGAGCGCGGTTTTTTTAATCTGTGATTTGTGAATGCAGTTTTTTTTGTTTTTGATAAATTAAGACAACGGATTGTCGCAGTCATCTTTTGTATTTTGTATAAGCGCAGCTGAAACGATAATTTAGCAAAGTTTTTTTAATTTTGTACGAATAGATGTTTCAATAGTACGTTTAGATGCGAAATAGACTAGAAACGTTTATACATATACCTTAATGTATTAATGGAATATTATACAAATTTCTTCCCGTAAATTTCCGTACTTTTACTATATGCTTAAACTATACGTCTTAGTCTTCTATATATCGCTTTTAGTCAGGTTGTATTGGCAATTGGCGTGTGAATTTTCTCCCTTAAACCTTATCTAAATTCGAAATTAATTCCGAGCCAGTTTTTAGACTGTTTTATTTATATTTTGGCCAATTTAATTGTGAAAGTTAGAGAGAAAATGCTAGACGCGGATCGAGGTGTGGTTCTATTTGATTTAATAATAAAAAAATAAAATAAAGAAAAAAAATTTACAGCTCCTAAATGAATATAACTAGTATAAAGATCTAGTTTGATATTAGATTGAGCAAATACGTACCTAGGTATATCTTACTGAGTATGAAATAAGTGTGTGTTAACGTTAAGGTTTATCGATTGCTCTTAATCTAACGGAAACATCATAGCGAAATGAAATCATTAAAATATAATTAAATCAATGAATTTCCAATAAATCATTACGTCTCTTGGAAAACTGGACAGAACAATGAAAAGTAATCTCCTTAGATCCGGGTCTGGTTTAATCTAAAGGGTCGATTCAAAATACGCCCGAGTTGCCAGCCAACGATTGTCATGATATCATAGGTTTAACTTGTATACTTATTCTCAACTTGATGTGTAACGTTAGTAGTTATAGCTGTGTCTGCGCAGTGAGTGGGATACGTGAGAAATTTCGTTTTCAGGAACCTGAGTGTAAGTTTTTACATTGTATAATTGTAGCCTTTAAAGTAAAATGTGTCATTGCTAAAATGTATATGATATTGTTTGTATTCTGAAAGCAAATTGTTGATAATCTACTTTATATCTCATGATGATGTGTACAAGGAATCATAACTAACCACCAAAAGTTTATCAAAGTAATTTCTAATCAAAACTATTTTGAAAATCTGTATTTCGCTTCTCAAGAGACTGGCTCGATGACGCATTCGGTAGTAGGCCCTGCCCCATGCGCCAATAGTTGTGGGTTCGATCCCCATCCAGGACAAACAATCGTGTGATCAATACTTGTGTTTGTTCTGTGCCTGGGTGTTAATATCCAATATTTAAGTATATATTTGGAATACCACTGTTGATTCTGATTTCCGTAACACAAGTGCTTAAGCTACTTACCTCGGAGTCAGATCCATGTACGTGATATAGTCTGAAAGTATATAAGTATTATATAATTATGTATTATTAATAAAGATCTTTGTACTTAATTAGCTTTCAGGTTTATATTACTCAAAGATTTTCTTGTTCCCAGTACGGTTACCAAAATACATATAAGATTAAATGTATATAATTCCTATGTGATTCAACATCCACTATAAACTTGTAGAAATTGTTAACCAACGAAATTAACTTACACTCAGGTTACTATACGATTCAGGGTATCGGTGGACTCGCAAGCCTTCTGAATATTTTCATAGGCTCACATTGTCATGGGGTGCCAAAGTAAGAATATATAAAACCATAGGTTAAGTTAATCTTCAATCATCATTATCAGTATGATATCTTTGGCTGATTTTCGGCCACTGATATTGATCGCTTACTGTATTATATACTTAAAATATAGTTCCTGTGTAAAGATTATTGCATTGCACAATGTACATATGTGAAACATTTCTTACTTTCGTTAACTTGTCTATGAAATATTAAGAGGACTACGCGGAGCATGCGTTGTGTATATCGACAATAGATTGCTTTTTAAATTAATAATATGAAAATAAATATAGACTATAATAAACGATACGCCACTCGGTTTTACTATTAATTTAAATATCTCGTGAGAAGTAAGAGGAATTGATTTGTATTTCATGAATATTGTGTTACTTCTGTAGTGATTTAGGAAATATTCTAATATTTCCAGTTTAGCTCAGCTTGACTGTATTAATAAAGGATATTTCAAGCAGTGTGAACGAGTGGTTGCCACAATATTCAATACTACATAGGAATCCTAACTTAAGCCAATCCCGCTCGCGTTAATATATTTACTATAACTTTCTTCTCTCGCTAGAAATCTATTTAATAGAACTTTGCGACTTTCTTACCATATAAAATCACCTCAGGTTCATATCGATATTAAAAAAAATTTAATAGTTTCATGTAAGTAAAATAACTTATGAGAAAGCACCTTATGTTATGGGAACATGATAAAATTTCCCGACAATCCATTCTGTTGGATTTTAATTCTAATGATATTGTTATTTTATTATAAAGGTTTTGTTAGAAATGCAATAAAATAATAGCCTTTAGCACCAAAATTATCAATGAAATGTTTTACACTTGTAGTAAATTGTATGTATGAATTGTTGACGAGGAATTAGGACATCATGATTATGCCTAGGAAACCATGTCTTAAATGATCTTTCACAGGCATGAGCAGAGGTCAATAAAAGCATAGAAGCAAAAATAACATAGGGTGCGTTCTTACAGGCTGAGCTATCAATTGTATTTGTGTATTTAACGAAAATATTCTAAGATGACATCAGAAATAAGGTCTAGTCTCGATTGTGACTTCTTCTTGGTTCGAGTGCTGACAGATATTGTAAGTATCTTGGTGTAATTTTGAATATATTTTTATAATGGGAATTTCATAGTAAATATTTATTATTCTATGCATGGTAAATTATCCAGCATTTCAGTGTCTCCTTCATCAGTATGAGACATTAAAATAATAAAATCCCACAGTGTATCCATCTATATGGTATTCATAGAAGGTATTACCAAGATATTTCAATTTGATAATTAGCAACTCCAACCAAAAGGAGCATCTACTAGCTATAAATAGAGGCCTAGCCTGCTACACATGGTACGACATATAACATTATTGTATATATCATTATTATATCACATGCATACTACTCGTATATGGAGTATGATTGTATTATTACAAATTATAAGTTTGAAGTGTTGAATAAAACAATTGTTGTTTGCGCTATTCTACTGGTAAACAAATATTCAGTAATATATTCAAGGAAAATTATATCAGTTGGACAGCAATTGTTTTATTGTTCATTTTCTATTATTTGATCTCATAACTGCTGTCTCGGCAATTTTATAATTTAACTTTTTGGCAGTATGATTTGTGCATAAAAGTTATAAACTAAAGTTATTATTTTATAATTTGTAATTATTACTTGTAAACAAATTTATTATTTGGTTAATTAATTAAGACATATAATCATCACAAACCTTTCCGTCATTATCTGATAGCCAAACTACAATTTAGTGTAAAGGGGAGTTCTTAATAAGTTGAATAAATTAGTACAAAAATATTATTTTAACTCTTTTCCTACATTGTACTGTTCTACTTTTGTACCAAATCGAATGGAAGTCCAACTGTGCAATAGATATTTTAGGTCGAACTATTCCAAATGTCAAACATTTTCATTATATCCCATAATGACTTCTTGAATTTTATTTCATTACAATTTTAAGTAAAGTGATGAGATTTATTATTTTATCCTAATTTGCAAGTATGATTTGTATTTATTGTACAAATAAAATTTTGCATTAAAAAACATGATTTTTATTTCACATTTAACTAAAATAAATAATATATGTCATATAAAATTTCAAATTACAACAAAATATATAATTTACAGTATATAAAATATTTAACATTCCTAGTTAACACTTAAGAAGAGTTTTAGGCTTATTATTACTAATTCGGTAAATATTTCACAAACCCTCAAATATTAGGTACTGGTCTCTTAGACCATTTTCGCCGCCCACTCCACCTTCAGGGAGTATGTATGTTCCTCCATCATCCCCTCTTCTTGGTGAGAATTCCCATAAATTCTTATTGCTCTTTTCCAGCTCTTCCAAATTCCATGCAGCTACATACTTTGATTTCCCATGTCTACTCAGCACATAAACATTTAGTTTTTTTGATTCAAAAGATTCCCCAGGGTCTTCTATCACAATCACTCCGCAAATGAGGGCCCAATGTGCTGTGTGACCTTTTTTAAGACATGGCGAATGATTGAAGTCTGCATCATACCTGAACTTTAAAGTTAAGGTTTTGAAGAAATAATTTTTGGGCAACAAATTTATAAAATACAATTTTACATTTAATATATTAGTATCATGAATTATTGTATTCACTTTACTGATAATAATTAATGAATTAATGATATTTAAATGATAATATTGACTGGCTCAATGGCATATTTGGTAGTGACCCTGTCCCAGATGTATGAGATTGTAATAAATTAAAGGAGATACCACCTGTTCATTATATATATTCTCAAAGAATATGTGTACACATGAAAAAACATAAAAAGCTTTAAAAGGATACGGGACTAAGAGTACAGCACCATTCAATAATTTATCTATAATTTCTTTACTAAACAGTCCACCATTCTCAACGCTATATTGAACATTTTCTATCTCGGCCAATCGGAACACTTTCTCCGCCAACTTGGCCATGTACTTACAGCTGAACATCTCTCCATTGTGACTGAAACCTTCTTGTTTAGTTATTTGCAGTATTTCGTCAGCTGAGACTTCACCTTTGACTAACATAGAGAGGGCTACCAGACCACAGGTAGGGCCCACTTGCAAGATAGGCTCGAATTGGTTATATTTGTACTTGAAAGGCGCTTCATGCATGCACAAGTTATTCTTAGTGCACGCTTCCCTCAACTCAGGGTATTCTGACGCCCACTCGCAAATATCTCGGCAATCGTAAATAGCAGTCTGATTATCAGTTTTTGCCGATTTTGTGGGATAGAGCGAGTCTGGTAAAATGGGCGGAGGAGGTGGCGGTGCTGGAGGCACGGTACACATTTTTAATAGATAACTATGAATTTTATAGTTTTTTTTATATGTAAAATTTTAATGGGTTTTTAGATAATAAAATTGAAGACTATATCACTGAATGATACGTCAAAACCATAACTGGGTATAAGACAATATGAGATTATGAACATAACAACTCCATTTTATTTACAGTTTATGTAGAAGGAATTTAAAAAGTGCAACTAAAAAAGTAACTGGGCACAATCACCTTTTTTAACCTTTTTCAATCATCTGTGACCTTCTATTTCGCAGACTTTTTGACGTTTGATTGAACGCAAATAGCAAACAAACATGCCAATGTCATTCTTTTAAAATATATTTTTTTTTTTTATTTTATTTGTGGCACAAGGAAATTATATTCATCCAAAAGATAATAAAATTATCATATCGATACCTTTGGGTAGAAAGGTCGTTTAAACCAAAACCCGACTTTTCAGAAGAGCAGAAAAGCTATTTTTTTTACATAAAAATTCATAACTTTTTTGTTTTTGAGGTTATAAAAAAATGATCTATGAAAAAGGTTCTTACAATTTGCAAATGAAAAAGGTTAAATCATCAAACCTATCTATCTTTTTTTGTTTTAAATTTACGTCTAAATCAAATCTAAATCAATTCTTGTTTAATACACCCCATGAAAATTTACTTTAAAAAAACTGTATAGGTCGTATATCCATTTTTGGTAAGCATAATAATATGGTCACATTTACTGTCGTAAAAAAAAACATATACGTTGTTTTTTTTGTATTAAAAACCATTTATAATCATAGATCAATTGAATTCTGACTAATAAACAATCCTGTTACTCTCAGAATTAGTTGGAACTCAATTATTATTATTCTAATACCCAATAATGGTCGATTCAAATAAAATAAAACTACCTAAAATACGAAATCAACATTTATGATACCTTCTAATCAACATTTACAGGTTTAACATTTTTAAATTGAAAAAATAATTACTTATAACCACTTAAATTGAAAAGTGAAATAAATTAAAGTAATCAGGCATTCTAGTCATTTATAAAATTATGACTTGATCGTTTTTTAATTTTTGTACCTACATATTTAAATGCAACTAAATAAAAAATAAATAAAAAACGATCAAGCACTAAACGTAAATAACCTAAACATGTACTAAAAAGTAACTTATTTATAATATAATTTTTTAGGGCGTATAAACCATTTACAATGTTAACATAAATTATGGCTTTTACATTGAAAATTTACCTTTTTTAATAGGCTATGACCGAAAATTTCTGGGTCGTATTAACCATTTTTATGCAAATTTCTGCATTTCGTATATACAGATCGATAGAGAAAAAAATTGTTTATAACTCAATTTGGCCAAAATGGTTTATACGACCTTTCTACCAAAAGGTATCGATATGTATCTACCTCACTTTACTAAATTTTTTTTTCTATAAAATGTTTCAACTGTTATAAAAAATTTTAGTTCACCTTCACCGAACACAAATTCAAAAGAAAAAAGAGTAATGTCATTCATGCTGAATGGCTGGTTCGCTGGTTCAAAGTTCACAGACGAATAAGGCGTGGTGAAATTCATTCTTCAAAAACGTCGTAGCATTTCATTCAATATTTAATCATTCATTCAGATTGGATGATCGTTCGATCCATAGATTTAGGATGTACAAGATACACAAAGACGGCTCGGAGTCATGACCAAAATAAATTTAAGCATGTGTTGGTTGTCGTCTATGTGTGAGTTAAAAATAGTGTTGTCAATGACGCACTTTTACATTATCGACTGATTCAGTTGTATACTAATAATATAGGTATTTAATACGCTTTTTAATACTTTTGATTAATTATTTATGGCATTGACTGAAATCAGTAGTTGTATATATTAGGTAAATTGGAATAAGTCGGTAAGAAATCTCATTCTAAGCAGTTCTATAAACAATGAGATGGTAAAATTCTTCGTATATTCAGCGTGTAAAAAATTTAAAAAATAGAAATATGTTCTATGATTTATACTAAGACAAAAAGATATGACTTTTGCTTTGACTGATGGAATGAAATGGAATAAATAATATATTAGCAACTTTTAATTTGGTGTCATTTAGTTTTTTAAAAATAATATGTAGTGCAACAAATTTTTGCTGCCGTCATTTGCCGTCAAAATGTTTGCTGCAGATAGTGGAGTTCTTACTGGGAGTCCAATCTGGTCTGTCTATAGTCCGCATCCACTTTTTACACAATGCTGGGTTGCTTGGAAACCTAGAAAAATTATCAGTTACTTAACTAACAAATTTACGGAGATAATGAGTTCCCAATGTGAATATAATTATATTTCAACATAACTTGGCTAAATAACTTTGTATTCATGTCATGATGTCGCTAAAAGACGACTAAGTTTTTATCGATACTCGTGACGTCACCGCTTTGTCAAGCACTAGCGTAACCAAACTATTTACTATTTTACACAATATTTTCCCCAATTCTGATTATAATCACGATGTTTACTTAGAAAGATCAATTATAATCAATATACTATTGTAAACATATTTTTCTAAACTGATTAATAGCAACAATTCGACAAAATATGGTTTGAAAAAATCTAATGATAAAATCGTATTTACCTGTTAAAAGTGTATTTATTCGGATTATTCCGTCGTGTAACCTCACAATCACGTACAGAACAAGTCACCTCAATTGCACATTTAATATTCTCGATTATAATCCAAGGTTTAATACATAAATGCACAAATTTCACTGCGACGTAGAATAGATCCGGACGCTATGGCCTCTTACTCGCAAAAACATTGACATATAGGTACTTCATTCGCTGTCTCTTTTTCTCTCGGGCGGTTTGTATTTCAGCAGGATTTCTCGCTCCCACGCTTTATGTATCTTTTGCGTAGTCAAAAAATTCTAAATCTATGGTTCGATCTATGTGTGTGGCGTAAGACAAATGACCTGTAATTACTACGCTGTAGGAAAAGAAAGTGCTTTCTTGCTGTGAACCGGTTTAAGTGATAATTCATCATGTCGGAGACGCGGAAAAACCATCTCTCCATAGATGGAGGGCAAATTAAAGGGGACGACAATGTCGCCACTTATAAGCCCATTCCAGATGCTGATTCAGGTAATTTTACATATTGCCTCTCTGGCACATTGATTTATACGTATGGATAGCTGGTATTGCACCTGATTTGATTTTATATTTTGATGTTTCCTTGTTTTGTTCTGCTTAAAATATTTGCGAGGATGCTATATGACGTTTATTCAGGTACAAGATCTTCAATAAACCATCAACGTTATTGACGCGGTTTTTAACGTCTAAATCTAACCTTATTTCTTCTTATAATCTTATTTCTTGGCAATAGCGTAATTATCATTACACACTTTTTTGTGTATTGATACACGTTATCAGTTTGACATTCATTATCATCTTTGTCACGAGGAGCGAAACGTCAGAAAGCACTGATATAATCCGACCGAATTGAGAAGGACTGCTCAAATAAGGTTCAATCCTATCGCGCAACGGTGTATTGGTGCCATCTTAATTCGGTCTGGTTATAAAGCGCTTTAGCGCTCAGCGCCATTTTGTCATGGCGTTGCTGAATGTTACAAATGATGCAAGATAATTTCAAGTTTGCTTTATTTGGAAATTGAAACATTGAAATTAGACGAAAACATTTTTTATAGAAGGACGGACACGAAGATAATCTACAAATGAGCGGTAAATCCAATACTTATCCTGTTATTTGTTTTTAAGTTTTAAGATTTAGTATTTTTGATTTTAGTGATATTATCCACTTTATTAGTTAAACAGAAATGATATATTTTATTGTTGATACTGAGTAGATTCTTAACACAATATGAGTATTAACTATGAGAAAAGTTTGTTTATAAAATGCTTAGGTTTTGATTTATTTACATTAATATGAAAAAGGAAATCAAATAGTTAAATAACCTTTCAGCTCATGAAATTGAATACATTGAAGCTGACGGGGAGTATATGATTAACCAAACAGAAATAATGGATGGTGACCCTCAAGAAGATGGGGACGAGCACTGGGAAGAAAAGAAAATAAGGTTACTCCTTAATTTATACCTACAGAACATAGACAAATTCCGAAATCCCAAAATTAAAAAGAAAAACGTCTGGATCGATATTGCTAATGTCGTAGGCAAAGGCCCTGAAAACTGTGATAAGAAATTTAGAAATCTGAAGCAAACTTACATTCGGTTACTTAAGAAAAAGAATCGTACAGGGTTAGGGCCGGTGAAATGGCCTTATTTTGATATGTTCGAAGAGTTGTTTAGTGAGAATGGAGAGTATCAGCCGGAGATTCAACAGAAAATATTAGAAGGCAGCACAGAAGATGTAGCTAAAGTCCTGCTTTCAATAAATGCACCACCCCCCGTGACTAATGTGAATGACAATGGGGAAACTTCAACCAGCCAAAACAAAGAAACAAGAAAAAAACTAAATACAAAAAGATATTATCAATTTAGGAAAATAGCCTTAGAAATGAGGGATAGACAGCGGACAGTCGAAGAGAAATTAGATAGATTAGTGAATATAGTAGAAGAATCAAATAATATTCAAAGAGAAAGAAATGCACTATTCCAACAGTTCCTTGACAAATTAAGTCAGACACAATAATATTAAGTACCTAATTAGGTTAATGAGGATAGTGAGAATTATTGAATGTGATTTTTGTATTTTATTGTTACAAACTTAATAATGACTTTATTAAAGATTAGTAATAAGCTCAATTGAGTTATTTATTATTCATTTATTCTGTTATTTTCTATAGTTATATGTTTTTGTTCTCAACTTTCAAATCCTTCATTAAAAGTCAACTTATCTATTATCTGTGGCTTACTTATCAGCATTAGCTATGATCAAAATAGGTTTGTATTTTACTGATATGTAAATTGGTTGATGGGTTCTATGATAAATGGAATTTATCACTTATACTGAACAGTTATAGAAAAATATAACAACACAACAGTCTAATTAACAGGCTATTGAGAATTGATCTCAAAAAAATTTACTATAAATGGAAATGCTCATAAAATGAATCGGGCACCAGTGGCAGAAAATGTTAAATAACTGGTCAACTTTTAAAGATTTATTTAGTAAATCGGTCCTGGGTTACAATGTCTGTGGGCGACGGAATTGAGACACGCTCCGGACAACAGGAACCCACGCTTCGCTACTGGGGGCACCTAGTTTTAGTAGAAAATAATATTTCACTAAAACTGATGTAAATAGCAGACATCAATCCTACTCATGCTTCTTGACAACATGATATTATTATCTTAATGTGTATTACATTAAGTAATTTCCCAGAGGAATTATTACATTTATTATATATTTAGCAATAATTTATATTGAATTATCTATAGCAAAATACCAGTTATTCATCATCATATCCCAGTCAATCCTGTTCATAGATAATATTGTTATTGCATACATCACGTCTGCTCTTTATAATATATGCCTACCTGCTTACTGAGGTAAAATATATTGCAAAAACATTAAAAAAACTGGTGTTGCGAACTGTGTGACACATTTACATAAATATGAAAAGTCTAACCATAATATGATTTGTTTAAATCGAATACTACATTTCTATTCAATAAAAAAAAAATTACAATCTCTAATATTACAAATAATACAAATGCATACCTACACATATTTATTTGAAATTCTTCTATCTTTTCCGTATTTCGCTGTTTTAGAATGTTATTATCACTGTTATTTTTTTATATATCTTCAAATCACTGGTGTGATGAATGAACGCACGTTAATAATGTTTAATGATGCGTATACTTTATTTAAAATCAAAGTTGAGTAATTTTTTCGCAAACTTTTTTAAACATCCGTACCATGGACTAGTAAAAAGAAGGACTTCGCGCCACTAACTAGACATTGAAGCTCCTCAGGTGCTCAACCTTGACACGCAGCTTACGTCACACATTGACATAATAAGTGCTCCAAATGACAGATATCCGATATATGGTATCCATGAGTATCTCACTCACACATGCATAAACGTGGCTTCACGCCGTTGTATAACGGCGTGGAGTCCTTCTTTTTTTTCTAGTCCGTGTACTTTACATTAAGGTGGCTATTGTCATGACACAGGCTTAGCCAAGGAGTAAAGAGTAGAGTATGACTTAGGTATGTCCTACAGTGTTGATAGCTGTGGTGTAGAGGTTTGGCACGATGACCTACTTCAATGTGCGTAATCCCGCATGAAAATTACATCATCCATCAGATGCTTGCCGCAAGCGGCATCAGCGTTCTAATATTTGTACGGAAAGTTTGATCGAAAGACGAACTACCTATTGCTTATTAAACTTCACAGCACGTTGGTGTTTTGGTATAGCCGAGAATCGATTCCTTTAATCTCAGAATTTTATGCTATAGCCAGTGGCGGATTTACAGTCTTGGCTGCCCTAGGCCCCGGGCCATATAGTAAATACCAGTTTAATCTTCTCAGTACTAAAGCGTCATCAGGAAAATTTGTATCACGATTGGCCGCCTCTGATATCTGGCCGCTCTCGCCCGGGCCTACTGAGCCTTATGGTAAATATTTATGGTAATTCATGTCAATAATAGTTAATTTAATTATATTAAGTACCCACATAACTATAAGTAAATAAGTTAATGATATTAATAAGTATGTAATTATAATATGTAATTTGTAAAAGCACCTACTTAAGTATATTGCTACACCCTGTCAGGGTCCATGTAACTGCATTTCAAATGTTTTGTTATGTGTGCAATTATGAATAAATAAAATAAATCCGCCACTGGCAATAGCAATAACTCTACATTTTTTACATAAAAGTTTCACCAAGTTCTAATAGGGAGACTCTTATAAAAGATTCCTATAATAACGATGAGAGTTTTTATTCTCATGAAAAGCCTTTCTGTTTATAGCGACAAAAATAAAAGTTACCTATTTACCAGATGGATGTAGTGGGGGCATTTTTATATGGGAATATTGAGGAAGCCATATTTTTTTATATGTTGCAGTTATTTTTATAGTAGGTACTTTCATTATAATGACAACTCTTCTAATCAATGTAAGCGCTTAATATCTCGTATATAGTTAGACATAAATAGACTTTAAGTTCAGTGGCGTAGCTAGGTAACATAGGTCCCTAGAGCAGGGGGGCACGGGGCCCGTGGGCGCACGCAGCGTTTGGTCCAGCGGGGGCAATTAAATTTTTCATTCAAGGGTAAACAGTCGTGAAACTCAGAAACAAGACAAGAAAACAGAGGTTTGCTAATTGCTAATCAGGTTTCAGCACTGCCCCGCCTTGCTCCTGGGTAGCTACGCCCCTGTTTAAGTTAAATGTTACATTTTCTCTATACCACGCTCTCGCAACTATATCTACTTACGTTATATTTTCTCTATTGCCTCACACAACTACACTTACATGCGAATGCACAGCCATCGTATGCGATGACGGAACGTGCAATTTACAAAATTATAACTGCATGTGTTTCTTGTAAGCGTGCAAAAAGAATAACGCGGAGGCGCTCGCGGCCCGCGCCCCTACCGAGTTAACTGGAAATCGAAGATTTATGCTGCCTGAGATAATTAACCTCTGCTGCGATGCAATTTATGGTGCTGATAAGGCTATGGACACACAGGCACGTAGGTGATAGATTTAATTTGATCGTTCCGATCTTCTCCATAAGGTAATTTACTGTGAATTGATGTAATGTCATTTACATTTATCTAAAAATGAACAAAGCAATTCCTTTTCTATCTCGCGTATTATATTTTACTGGCTGTGCCCGCAGTTTCACCTGTGTTTATGGTTGTTTATGGTATGGTAATGTTATATATCCTATAGCCTTCCTCGACAAATGGGCTATCTAACACTGAAAAGGTTTTTTAAATTGGACCAGTAGTTCCTAAGATTAGTGCGTTTAAGCAAACAAACAAACAACCTCTTCAGCCTTATAATATTAGTAAGTAAGTACAGTATTGATTTGTTATATATATTCTTTACGCGTGTCATGGCAGTGTATAATTTTTCTATTATTCGAACTAGCTTATGTTTTTATCTAGGGCTAACAGTGATTCAAAATCTTTCTGTTGGGGTCAATAAATCTGTTTATGTTTTAATTAATACGTAATTGAGCTATAAATATAAAACTAGACTAAACATTTTATTTTATTAAATTTAAAGTTTAATACAATTGCCAAAGTAATAGTAGTATGGTATATCAGGTTTAGGGTGTGTGATTGTGCAGGCGACAGGTTAGCCGCTTGTCACTGCTTTTTCACAATTTTCCATCTAACCCAGCCCGGCTTTATTTTTGGTTGAATGTGGTTGAAAGGGCATGCTGCCCCTTTGACTCTGCCTACCCCTTCGGGGATTATGGGCGTGATGTTATGTATGTAGTAGTAACATTTCAAGTTAATTGTAGGAACTAAGTTGGTCTGGGACATGCTGAAGAATTTAGGTACACAATAATGTACTGTATTAGTTAATGGATGTGTGTAGGTATTAATGGACCATATTGTCACCACTTTACTGAATGATATTTTCAAAATATGTATATTTAAGTACAGACATCGGCAATACCTATAGGTACGCTCATAATCATATTTGTATGAATATTGAATATACAACAGGAAAAAACACTTTTCTGAAGTGCACGCAAGTTTCTTCGCATGAAATATGAGAATGGACAATTGCACATACCTTTATATAAAAGCATTTAATATTTCCGAGACACAGTAAATTCCTTCCATAATGTTTTAATGGAACATATAAATAAAAAATAGACAAAATTGATCAGGAACTTGCGAAACACTACTAAATTATCTGTTTTATATATGCTAGATTCGAAATTTCTCGTATTTTGAGAAATGGCACATTTTGAGGCAACTCAAATTCAAAATTAAAATTCAAAATCTCTTTATTCATATAGGCTTAAAAAGCACTTATAAGTAGTAAATTTAAACAGAAAAAAAAGTATTACCACCGGTGGGGAGGATCCTACCCTCAATGGTATGTAATGGTAATGGAGCTTAGTTATTATTATATGAACCTAAATAAATAACTAGACTTTTCTCGCAGCGTCGCTCGAGTTTACGTACAATAACAGACGACTAGTCAAGTTCCACCAATTATATCTTCAAATACATACATAAATACATATGTACAATTGTACATAATAAGTCATCATCACGCCCCCTAATTCCCAAAAGGGGTATCCAGAGTCAAAGCGGCAGCAATCCCCTATAACCACATTCAGCCAAAAGACACACATTCAAAAAATTGTTAAAAATATCTACGAATGAAATAAATAATTGGTTCTTCTGGTAATTAACATTTTATTTGACGTTAAATCAAAGTAACAACGGTCAATAAAATTGTTAAATTCCACACGTGAAAGTTAAGAATTGAGACTATTACCTTAATAATAACTTATTTAATTTGCAGCAATAATATACATGTAGGTATATTTGTCGCGATTTTTCGTTATTGTCCCTACACATGTAACGTATATATTCTTTCTGTCCCGTTAATGTGTATTGTATACTTAAAGTCAGATAGATATATTTAGTTGAAGAATGTTTTCCTAACAATTTTCCTTCTAACTAAACTTCACGCCACTACCCTAGCTGGGTAGGCGGAGAATCGAACGCCATATGGCACGATTCTGACACATTTTCCTTCTAACCCAGTTTTATTTTTGGCTATAATGTGGATTAAAGGGCCTTGCTGCCCCTTTATCTTTGCCTGCCCCTTCGGGGATTACGGGCTTGATGTTATGTAAGTACGATTTTTTTCAATTAGCGATTTCAGTTAGTAGTAAGTAAAGGCCTAAATACCCTAGAAAGAGTCGTTAACATTCCTACAACTCTGGATATACATACCAACTTAATTAAAATATGAAGTCGTAATGATGTCTGTATTGATAACTTTTGACATTTTCAGCTAATGTCTTTAATGTCGGGAATATACAATTCACAGGGATAAATTGTTGTCGCCAAATTTGGAATACCATTGTACTTTAGGGAATATGTTGAACTTGGATCAACATTGTTATTCTGGAGTGACGCAATGGTAAGTCCACATAGCGATAGCACATACGGTAGGCTTAATCGCTGTGACCTTTTCGCTCAAGTGCCCCAAGGAGATCGATGGTTCCCCCCGTTAGTAAGGGCTACCACACACCCGGGAACGAAAGATATACAGAATAAAGAAATGTTCTAATATTTGTCGGTCATAACATTTGGTGCCAATCTTTAACGAATATTACAGCAGCACTTTGAGTACAGAAAAATAACTTTAAGCAAATATAAAATAAAAGTTAAAAAAAAAATCAATAAATAATTAAGCGTATTATTTTACACGTTATCTTCTAGACATTGAGCACTTCTAGACATTAAACTTAAGGACTAACGAAGCGTCAGCTAAAGACAGCTGAAAGGGAGAAGGAAAGTTAAAGAAATCTCGGATACCGGGTGATAGCCTAATAGTGTTAACTAGCGTCTGGGGAGCCGTCCCTGTATACACCGGCACGCCGCGGGTCTAAACTTAGCCTAACCACAGCGATCTGCTGGACGGGAGCAGATTCAGTGCTCGGCCGGCCGCCCGCGCGAACACACGTGCTCTCCATCCCGTGGTACGTGTGAGCAATTGATTTTTTTTTACGTCTATCCAGTGGAGTGATTGCTACTCTAAAGTAAGTACTCTTTTTAAAAATTCTTCCTATAAAAATAATGTATCTTTTCGATTTAAAAAAAAAAATGCCCGCATAAAAGAACGCTATTTTGAATTTGGAACCATAAAAAATGTGTTTTTCTATGGTAAGCATAACATAACATCGCGCCCATAATCCCCGAAGGGGTAGGCAGAGTCAAAGGGGCAGCAGGCCTCTTTAACCACATTCAGCTAAAAACAAAACTGGGCTGGGTTAGATGGAAAATTGTGAAAAAGTAGTGACAAGTGGCTAGCTCGTCGCCTACACAATTACATTTTGTAAATTTCCATTTAAAGTTCTATTACATATTCATCACAGCTTTAATTAACCAAAAAAATTCGATAAAATAATTGGTTTGTTATTTTCGTCATTGTATATTGAGTGGCAATGGAAATTCAATTAAAATTGTTGGTATAAATTTACTTGTTTGCTTGATACAATCGTATTTTCAGGTATTCAAGGCCCTCATTCCGTGCACTAAAACTCTATAATAAATGTATCTACTGTTAAATATAAAGACAATACAAATATTGAAAAATAATAAACATAAACTCAATCATCATAATAGAATTTCAGCACATGCCTACTTTAGCCACCATAAACCACAAAATAATAATTCAGATTTTTCACCTTTCACTCATGACCACGAAAATTATATATTTCTGAAATACATATAATATAATGAACCCAATAATGCAAATAACAAATATTTAACCATGGAGAATTTCAATAGCCTAACCATTCTAAAAGTGAGTCGTCATAGACGCATTATCATTGCAGCATGTAGATATGCTGTATGTATATATGCTATTTATATATTTGTTATTAAATAATAATTATGTTTGTATAAACCAATTTTTATTTGTAGTTAAAATTTTCTCTGTTTTTCTATGGTACTGATTCAATTAGATTTAATAAATAGCTGCGTAATTTAAATAAGTAAATAATTTATTTTAAATAAATCTTTAGAATATCAATTGAAATAAACATGTATTGGTATATTTGTTTCTTAGAAGCTTATAAATCTGAAAAAGTTCAAAAGCGCATATAGATGTGATAATTAACAATATTTATGCATACAGCTTTAATTATGGATTTTCTTATTATTTGCTGAAAATAATAATCGCGTACTTCTATACATATAATATTCTATCAATTACCTAATTGGTATGTGCAACTGTACGCTTGAATAAAGTAAATTACCCTTAATCCCGTTTGAATTATACGAAAAAGAATAATGCCGCCATTTGCTAAAACTTTGTTAGAATGTGTCTATCGTTTTTGATGCAGAGAAGGGTCATATTTCGTTGAAAAACAACTCTTATGACTGTCTAATTAGAGGCAACAGTCCAACAATAAGGCTGATTTTAAATAACGACATTATCCTTAAGTGCTCCGTTTGTCGTTATTAAAATGTGGCGTTTATACTATTGCGTTAATATTTATTTGGCAATGAAAAATTCGTCCTAAAAGTCGTAGCTGAATGAAGGGTTAGCGTGTTACTCGACGTGTTTCCAGAGGGCGTTTCTCCAGTTACATAATACATTGAGCGGGACCTCCGCAGTACTCGTGGCTAGGGGTCTCAAATTGCATTGTTCGCGAACCGGTATCCTGTGTTCCCGGTACTTGGGCACGGAATTGCAATCATGTATCATTATGTTGGCAGCAAAAAGTGGCTTTCACCGGACCATGAGAAAGATGTGCACATGTTGCGTTATATAGAAAGTATTTTGCTTAGTTGGACAGAAATGGTGCTCAATTTTTTATATATTAATTCAAAATTCAGGTTCAAAATACCTTTATTTACTCAGGCATCAAAAGAGAACTTATAAATAGTCACTTATATTGGGGATGCTGTATGTACCTAAATGTAAGATTGTCGGGTGAAACAAATAAATATTTGATTTGATTTGGGAAGGTCGATGGGCAGCGTTCTGGTTTGTTCAAGAAATTTAACCGCAGACTAAGCTTAGGGTGATTTAATGTACGTTGCCGTATCTTGCGTGCTTTTCATGACAAGTTAAACTTCTCTCGGGCGGTATTATAAGATTACAGGCGGAAAAGTCTCGTTTGAGGCTTAAAAAGGGCATTAATAATTCTAGTTATATGTACTAGCTTCTGTCCGCGGCTTTACTCGCGTGGTATATCGATAAATCATAGCCTATATGTTATTCGGGTGTATAAACTATATTATTGTAAAGTTTCATTAAAATCCATTCAGTGGTTTTTGGTGAAAGAGTAACAAACATCCATCCATACTTATAAACTTTCGCGTTTATAATATTAGTAGTGATGTACGTATGTATAGTTGTTTACAAAAATAAATACTGCTATATGTTGGTCTATTTCGCATTAATACGTCACGTGCTCCATGCAATCGTCTTGCTACTATTAAAAACAAAATATATATGAGGATAAATGATCAAACCATGATCCAAAAATTGTCTGGTTCCCCTATCTTAGGGTTACGAAGGTCAGATCGGCAGTCGCTTCAATGTAATTACCAGACTCGCTACATCCTGGATCATGGTCTAAGCGGACCCTTTCTAAGCACGGGACAACGCTAGGAAGATGATGAATGAGGATAAATATTTATTTTCTCTTTTACTAATCCCCTTCCCTTTCCTTATCCTCCTCATTAATGAGCAACTATCCCAGACATTCCACCAGATTATCACCTTGCGTCACGGCGCATTCCTCTCGTTTTGATGGGCTTTTTATCTTTCAAGTTTATATTTTAAAGACCACTTTTAAATTTCAAACAGGGCATAGTTTGAATCGTAATTATATTATAGTTTCTTAATAAAATCGTTACAGATAGGTATTTGGTACGGAAATAATTCGAAGCTCAGCAAAAAACTGAGAATAACTCGTTTGTGCGTTCGTGAATGATGCGTTAGTCATTCAAAGTGTTTATACGTTTTTTTTTAATCTAAACTCGTTCAAGTACCCTCCTTAACGATCATAGAGGTTCCAGTGATTTAAGTTAGAGATCGAAGCAACTACATATATCTAAATTGGTTTCCAAGCAGTCTCTGTAATCAACATAAATTAGTTTTTCTGGCGAGTCACAAGGGAATTGAGTACTTAATAATGTAGCTTTAACGTTTACTTTTATGTGACGAGTTGATACATGTGTACCTGATGTGATACTTTCACAATTTTTATTTAACTTTTGATCTTAACCTTTATTCAATAAATTGCGATTGTATTCGAATCAATATAGGCATGAAATCAATCAGAAAAGTCATAAAAATCTGTTTAAGTAAAAACAAAAGTTCGTATTATGTAAAATATGGTCTATATTTATATTGTACAAAATGTGTTTCTTACCTAGCATGTCGTAAAAGGCGATTAATGTTAGGTATATGGGGTTTTGGGTATGTGATTATGTAGGCGACGAGCTAGCCACTTGCCACTACTTTTTCACAACTTTCCATCTAACACAGCCCAGTTTTATTTTTGGCTGAATGTAGTTGAAGGGGCCTGCTGCGCCTTTGACTCTGCCTACCCCTTTAAGGATTATGTGCGTGATGTTATTTATGGTCTATATTATATAAATTGATATATTCTACATATAAAAAGGCTAGACGAATGATAGTTATATTTTATACGGCGACAGCAGACGATAACTCGGGACCTAGAATTGGGCCCCTAAGCACGATAAACCTGTTTTGTGACCCAAATACCTAATGAGGTACCTACCGTCTTGCGACGCGACCGTACCAGGGGAATCAGCGGTGTATATAACTCACAGGGCCTTCCGTATCATCTAGGGATTGCAATTTAGCTAGCTAGGTCCAGCACAATATTAGTGCTGGATCCAGTAAAAAATGTCGCTGAATTGCAATCCCTAATATCATCCTAATATGTAGGACGGGGTTACATATTAGGAACAGTGGTAGCTCAATGGTAAGGACACGCGCCTCTTAACCGAGGAGTGCGGGTTCAAACCCGGGCACGTACCTCTGGATTTTTCAAGTCTATGTACGTATTTATACCACTAGCTCTACGGTGAAGGAAAACATCGTAATGAAACCTGCAAATTCAAACAACTTTGGATTTGTAACCATGATCCAAAAATTGTCTGGTTCCCCTATCTTAGGGTTACGAAGGTCAGATCGGCAGTCGCTTCAATGTAATTACCAGACTCGCTAAATCCTGGATCATGGTCTAAGCGGACCCCGTCTAAGCACGGGACATAACGCTAGGAAGATGATGGGCTTAAACGCTTAACCCTAGAGATGTGTGCGTTCGCACTGAAAGTGGAAAAACTTCCGCCGAGCTAGGTGTTGTGGGACCAGGTGTGTGGACCAGGAATCGCTACAGATGAATCTTGATGTAACACAACTTCGTTAACAGCGATACACTGGCCGAAGCTTACGCCAAAAACATTTAGAACTAGCAGCGCCCCGCGGTTTCACCCGCGTAGTTCCCGGTCCCGTGGGAATACGGTAATAAAATATAGCCTATGCTACTCGCTGATAAAGTAGCTTTCCATTGGTCAAAGGATTTTTAAATCGGTCTAGTAGTTTCGGAGCTTATTCAATTCAAACAAACAAGCAATCAAATCTTTCCTATATAGAATATTAGATAGACTAGGTTTTTTAACCGACTTAAAAAAAAAAAATGGAGGAGGTTCTCAATTCGACTGAATTTTTTTTTTTTTGACATTATCTTACCGTTGTTCTTTTGGCGCAGAGTTCAAAACCAAGCCGACCCTCAGCAAGTCGAAGGAGAAGATCTGCGACGAGGCCGAGGAGAAGCTGCTGGACAAGGAGGAGGAGGCGAAGATCGTGACGCGCGTCGACATGGCCGACGCCAAGTACGTGGTCGGCGACCACAGGAATGGCGACGCCAAGATCGAGCTCGATGCTAATAAGCGGGTGAGTTGCCGTACAGTCGAACTGGCCATATTTTTTTACCATGAAGATTGGTGGTTGGTACCGGGGCGTATAAGGGGCCATCCATAAAGTACGTCACACGAATTTCATGATTTTTTGATTTGAGGGATAATATAATAAGATATTTATCTTTTGCATTTTTTTAATTATCTTTCATCTATTTCATACGGCATATTTTAGACTGTTAACTATTGATCTCAGCGAGTTATCACGTTCGTAAGATCGTCTGTGCTTGCTCAATGGTTTGTGCTTTAGATAATATATCTATTTATGTTTATATTTATCTGTTCTAGACACTGATCACGTTTGTGCTCAATCTTTTATCAGATAGTCTAAATTGAGAAATCTTCTGGAGTTGTGATTATCGTTGATTTAAAAGATAAAATATAAATATGTAAGTACTGTGCGTATTTATAACTACTTATTGTTTGTGACAATTTTATTGATGTTCAGTTTCAGTGTGTGTAATACACGTAATAATAAAGGAATATTCGTAGCCTAAAACATGATTAAATTATATTTTTTATTAATGAATAAAGTATATAGTTCCATTCTCATAAAAATCTATCGCCGTGTTCCGACTAAGTGAAGTAATGCCCATGTTCTCAGAAATTGTTTAAGAATTTTCTGGATATTTCGTTATTATTTTATAATAACTACGGGACTAAAGTAGCATATTGATTGTTACTTTATTCCCGTATAAGTGGTGGTACTTTTAAATGCAAGGGAATGGAATGGGCACAAACTTTGTTACAAGTAGCTAATACAGAATTCTAGTTCATGCAGCCATATTTAGATCAGTGTCAACTTTAAATAATAATAATAAATTAATAAATTCTGACACACCTATTCCCTAGTCCCAAACTAAGCTTATGCTTGTGCTATGGATACTAGGTGAACGGATAGACATACTTACCTAAAAACGTTTATAAAAATACATGACTCGAGTTCAAATGTCCATGTTCATCACACGAAACTTGGTTTCGTGGCCAGGGTCTCGCTCCACTCGACCAACGGGCCAGTCAAAACTATGGTATTAATCACTGGATTGTCTCTACATACTAATAATATTTCAAATCGATACAAAAATTCATTAGAGGTTAATAGCATTAAATCGAGTTACAACTCCAGCCTAAACATAATTAATATTGAAGACAAATAAAAATATATTGACGTATTTCAATTAAGTTAAACGTACGTAGAGATACTTATTTATGTTCTAAATATAAGGTAGCGCCGCCTATTGTATGATAAGAGATTAATTACGAGTTATATCTGTAAATTTTAACCACGGACTAGAAAAAAAAGAAGGACTCCGCGCCACTAACTAGATTTTGAAGCTCCTCAGGTGCTAAGTATCTCACTCACACATGCATAAGCGTGGCTTCAACCTTTAGTATGATAGAGTGGAGTCCTTCTTTTTTTTACTAGTCCGTGTTTTTTAACCAATTCTTTTGATAGTGGCAGAAACTAGAAAAAGTCAAGACTATTTGTCACATTCATGTCACTTGTCATAATTAGATCTTCCGAATTGTTTTCAAAATAGAAAAAATGTATACACACGCTAATTAATAGCACGAGTGAATTTGAATGAGTATTCACGTTTGATTTGCACGTCCTAGTGATTCAAAGAAGTTTGATATCCACCTATATAGAATTATTGATTTCGTGTTTCTAACATTCGCCAGGCTATTACGTCTGCAGTGATAAACAGTTTGTTTTGAATTGCGACAAATACCAGTTGCCGTTTGTTCAAATTACCGCTGCGTCGTAAAGAGAAGCATGTTTTAAGTGTAACGTGAATAATATGGGGCTGTTTTTATTATGACGACACCATATGCTATGAAGGATTTTGCGGAGACGTCTAGACCGGTATTGACGATGATTTTTTGTATCATACATACATCTAAACCATACTATGACGCCCGTCGTCCCCGATGGGGTAGGCAGTGCCAAAAATAAAATTGTGCTAAGTTAGTTAGAAAAGTAGTGAAAAAAGGCTGCCTTGTCGCCTGCATCAGACTGGCCCGTTGGTCGAGTGGTCAGAGACCCTGGCCACGAAACCAAAGGGTTGTTTCGTATGATGAACATGAACATTTGTACTCGAGTCATGGATGTCTATAAACGTATTTCAGTATGTCTATCCGTTCACCTAACATCCATAGCACAAGCATAAGCTTAGTTTGGGACTAGGGAATTGGTGGGTCAGTCTGAAGAATTTATTACATAATTACCCAGTAAACCAATAGTCGCGTTTTACGATATGCTAGGCAGGATACCACAGTACATGGTACATCCTTTCCGAGTCCCAGACCAACGTTTGTATCTATTTTGTCTAAAAGTGTTTAGCAACAATTATTGGGTTGACCTAAAAATAATGAGGTAGAGATACGAGCGTCAGCGAAGTTCGTTATGGAATCGCTCGCGCGCATTTGGCTAAGCACCCTGAAC
This sequence comes from Glyphodes perspectalis, assembly GCA_951394215.1. Classification (NCBI taxonomy): domain Eukaryota; kingdom Metazoa; phylum Arthropoda; class Insecta; order Lepidoptera; family Crambidae; genus Glyphodes; species Glyphodes perspectalis. The sequence continues at coordinate 3,626,346 of OX596216.1, forward strand.
GGATGAAGCCTATTTAGACTCATCTCGTACCTCACCGCGTTGCTCATTTCGTCCTTGCCCCGAGAGTACGAATGTAAACGTCACATTAGTCATGTTAACTGTAACAACACTGCGCTACATAATTGCGCCAACTCAGACTGGATACGTTAAATCGTATAATCAGGTTGTCGCATAGCGCATTACACTTGACCGGTCAAAATCGAAAATAGTCGCGTTTAAACTTTTGGGCTTTATGTCTATTAGCAGCGCCCCGCGGTTTTACCCGCATAGTTCCCGTTCCCTTGGGAATACGGGGATAAAATATAGCCTATGTTACTCGCTGATAATGTGGCTTTCCATTGGTGATAGGATTTTGAAAATAGGTTTAGTTATTTGGGCGTAACAAACAAACAAATATTCGTATTGGTAATAATAGTTAGGATTTATTGATTTTATTAACCGACTTCAAAAAAAAGGAGGAGGTTCTCAATTCGACTGAATTTTTTTTTTTTTTTTTTTTTTTTTTTTTTTTTTTTTTTTTTTTTTTTTTGTATGTATGTTACTCGATATCTCTGAGAATTGTTAACCGATTTCCAAAATTTATTTTTTAATCGAAAGGGTTTACTCCCGAATTGGTCCCATTGCCACCAAGTCAGGATTTGATGAAGGGATCCCAGGAAAATCGAGGGCAACCCTCAAACATTATAGGCACGTACAATGTGTTTTAGACATTTTCTAAGATTGTTCAAGTATTTACGCATGGTACTTATCATCTTATGTTGGTGAGCTGATGATGGAAGGTACAAATCCTTAACGATTAGGAATTAGTTTATGATTCTTTAAATATTGATATCTTCGAGAATTGTAAGACGATTTTTAGAGTTCTTTTTTTTATTCAAAAGGGTATATCCTGGAGTTGGTCCTATTGGTACCACATCTGGATCTGATGAAGGGATCTTAGGCAAATCGAGGGAAACCCTCAAGTATTATAGGCGCATACAATCTATTTTAGTTATTTTCTAAAACAGTTCAAGTATTTACGTCTGGTATTCATAATCTCATGTTGCTGAGCTGATGATGGAAGGTGTAACTCCTTAACGATTAGGAGTTCGTGGATAATTCTTTCAATATTATAGAGCCATATTGAGTGTTATTCTCGAGATAGTCTCAATTTCACCAAGTCTTGGTCTAGTGATAGGATTCCATGAAAACGAGGGCCACTCTTAAATTTTAACGACATGTTAGGTGTTTTATTTATTTTTTCTAAAACGATTTCAGTATTTGCGTCTCGTACTATCATGTTATGTTGCTTAGCTGATGATGAAAGGTATAACTCTTTGAAGATTAGTAGTTTTAAGTAATTCTTTAAACATTAAAGGCTCGTTATACCTTTTCGTCTTTAGTCTCATAAGACCGGCACTGTCTTATTAAAAGCAGCTCATTTTGATTTGGTCTACCTACCTATTAATTAATTTCACTAAAAAGTAACAAATAAGTTAAATTTTAACAAAAATTAAAACCGACTTCAAAAAACCCCGCAAAAAATGTTTATAAAAAAACACAAGTAAAAACTGCCTTAATAGCTATTTAAATGTCTAAACACTAAAAAGTATAAAATAAATTCTTTCGACTGCTTCGATGAAAGTATTAATCTTTAACACGTATATAAATATTTACAATAATCAGTTAGTTTTGGAGTCGGTGCCAGCCAAACTATAAAAAAAGTAGACACTTAACAACAAATTACCTTACTAATAACAATATGAAACAAATTAGTTAAAATATGAGTATATTAACTTACTAGATTTTGTATATTCAAAACCTATTTTACCACCCTTCACCAAGAAACAATTAATTGCAAATTCCGAAATGATGATATAATTACGCGGGCTGGCACCGACTCCAAAACTAACTGATTATTGTAAATATTTAAATACGTGTTAAAGATTAATACTTTCATCGAAGCAGTCGAAAGAATTTATTTTATACTTTTTAGTGTTTAGACATTTAAATAGCTATTAAGGCAGTTTTTACTTGTGTTTTTTTATAATTTATTTATAGGCTTACCAACATACGGTACAGCACAAATTTAAAAAAAAAATAAAAGTCTTAGTCTATCTGTCCTTACAATTATAAAAATGTTAATAGACGTAACCTAATAGTTAGGCCATCTTATAATTGTACATGACAATTAATGAAAGTAGTCAGTAGTGATAGAGCGCTTTATTGTCGAGAGATTTTTATTTTCGTCACACGTGGCAATGATGCTGTGCAAAAATGTTTGCGGTTTTCTTTGTACAATGCTTTTCTTTGGGCAATGAGCCAAGTCGGTGGTATACCTACAATATACTGGGTCGCTTCTAAATGACGACGGTGCGAGTAGGGAAACCTGAGAAAAATAATTAAATATTGATGGTAAATGCATTTGGTAGGATAGAGGAATTTGTAACTAATAAACATTCATTTACCTTTGTTAATTAGTTTGTATAATTGTCTGCCTCGTTAGTCTAGTGGTAGCATGCGCCGCCTAAGGACCGACAGGTCCCGGGTTCAAATCCCGGGTCGGGTCAAAATTTGTGGCTGGTTATTTCAATATTGAAATTACTCAGTAACAGTCCGGAGTCAGGAAGTTAGCGGTATAATCATCCATCCTCGGAAAGCACGTTAAGCCGTTGGTCCTGCGCATGACCTCTCTCCGGTCATATCGAATTGCCGTCTTACCGGACTATGACAGTGAAGGAACAGAGAGTGCACTTGTGCACTATAATATCTCCTGCGCAGATGGCTAATCCTCGTTGAGATTGACCGCCGTGATCAATATGGTTAGGAGGACATTGTGCAAGCTCGTTGTCTACATAATGACAAGCCCAACACCCAATACACCATTAGTCACCTTTTACATGCTAGGCGAGGAACACAGTATATTATTTTCGAGTCCCAGACGAACATGGGACAAAAGATACTTATATATTTCCTTTGTCGTGCAGCAATTCTCGGGGTTGTCCAAGGAGGAGCTGCTGAAGTACGCGGACGACCCTTTCTGGGTGCGCTTGCGCTGGTTCATGTTCGTGCTGTTCTGGGCGATGTGGCTGGCCATGCTGGCCGGCGCCATCGCCATCATCATCCGCGCGCCCAAGTGCGCCGCGCCGCTGCCCAAGACCTGGTGAGTGAGAGATCTAGAATACCTGAAATAGATGCCTATTTCGATTTTATTTTGTTTTGATCGATTGATGGCTAGGTGGAGAGTGTAAGAAAGGTAGACAGAACCTGAACGAGTAAAGTCTATGATCGGGTCAAGTGAGTTTCGTTAAGATTCAGACTGACTTATAACCAGCTGTTGGCAATGTAGGCATTATAATGGGATTTTGCATGATACTATGTCAGACATACGTAGCAATTTGTAGCGGTGGTAACTCAATGGTTAGGACACGCGCCTCTTAACCGAGGAGTGCGGGTTCAAACCCGGGCACGTACCTCTGGATTTTTTAAGTCTATGTACGTATTTATACCACTAGCTCGACGGTGAAGGAAAACATCGTGATGAAACCTGCAAATTCAAACAACTTTAGATTTGTAACCATGATCCAAAAATTGTCTGGTTCCCCTATCTTAGGGTTGCGAGGGTCGGATCGGCAGTCGCTTCAATGTAATTACCAGACTCGCTAAATCCTGGATCGTGGTCTGAGCGGACCCCGTCTAAGCACGGGACATAACGCTAGGAAGATGATGACTATGTCAGACATACATGACTGTGTAGTGAATGGCCTACACAAAAAGTCGCGTGTCTGTTGTAGAATGAAACAATAAAAACACTACAAAATTTGTCCTGTTCCTTTATCTAAGGGCTACAAAGGTAATTTAGGGTCCGCCTGTCATTTAGTCGCTATAATGCAATTATGTACTTGTTTTTGAGTGTCAGTCTTAACATATAGCGACTAGAAGCGGGAGAAAACGTTAGGAGGATAATGTTATCACATTAATGTTTATCAGTGATACAGGTGTATAAAAAATATAACATGAAATATCAGACAACATAAATTGATCTAATTCCTAGGTAAGTTTAAGCAATTGTGTTTCGTATATTAGAATTAAACAGTGGTATTACAAATATACGTATACGTAAATATTAGATATTAACTCAACACAAAACGAACACAAGTATTCATAGTACGAATATTTGTCCTGGGTGGTGATCGAACCCACAACTCTTGGCGCATAAGACAGGCTCACAACCGAATGCGCCATCGCGTCAGTCAAATAGAAGTAAAGCTTATACAAGTTATCTCCTTCTTCCCAGGTTCGAGAAGGGCCCGCTGGTGGACGCGTCGTCCGAGCCGAGCCTGGACGCGGTCGAGGCGCAGCTGCGGCTGCTGCGGGACGCGGGCGCGCAGGCCGTGTTCGCGGACGCGGGGCCCGCCTACGAGACCTTCAGCCAGCCCGACGGCGTCGAGAAGCTGAAGCAGTTCGTGGACAAGGCCAAGAAGTTCGGCGTTAAGTGAGTGTCAACACTTTTTGTCTTTAGAGCCAGTGAGGTTGGAGCCGTCCAGAGGGCCGGGGTGTTAAAGATAGAGTAATAGCGATTAGCGTTGCCCAACCCTACTCGCTAGTAGTGTAGTAGTAGTGGTCCATACACCTCGCTAGGTGTATGGACCAAAGACTAAAACAATAGGGATGTTGACGGCTAGTCAATTGAGATACTTTTTAAGAGCTGTCAAAACGAAATCACTTCATAGATTTTGTATGGGCTTGTCAACGTGTGACGTCACCAGTTTGTATAGTCAACTGACTTAATATTAAGCAGTTTTTGTAAAAATAAAAATCTTAGACTCAATATGATACAAATTCAATAAGGCTTAACAGCATACTACGATACTTTCTTTTTCAGAATTGATATTTCAAAATTAAATATAATGGGTGTCACATCCCAATTATATAACATCCCAATTATAAGAAGAAAGCATAGCAATAATTAACTTCTCGATATTAACGTGGAAGTCTTCTCTGCTGTATAAGGGGTGCGAGATGTATACCTTATCTTGGATGTCGCGTAGCACTCATAAAAAAGTCCTTGTTGAAGTTAAATGTCGCTAGTAATAAGTATTAGGTCTTATCAAGATAAAAAAAACAAAATCCTTAAAAAATTTTTATGGATCAATGGCGCCTCTAAATCCAGTGTGCAGTTTACGACGTACGTGACGTAATTAAGGCTGGGGCCAGACGAGCGTAATTTTGTAGTTGTGCGACGCGTTTTTTAAGCGACACCGCGACCGAATGAATGAATGAATCAAACGGGCCAAATGTATGAACTCGAATGCAGCGTAATTTGCGCGACCGAAATAACGCGGCTCAAACAATTGTTCTCGTTTGGTCCCAGCCTAACGGTTGGCGATTAGTACCTCATAAATTTACCGATACCTCTGGACTATGGACCTTTTGAGGGCCAATTAAAGCGATTAAACTCAAAAGTCTAGTCGTAATTAGATAGTTATGATAGTGTAAAGTGTCAGACAAGTTCCAAGTCCGGGCACGAACGGGGAGCGCGTGAGAGCGTTGGCGCATACCGGTTCCCAGGGCAATGGCCAGGTGCGTTGGTGAAGTAGTGTAGGGTATATGAATCAAAGTCAAAATCAAAGTCTAAATATTCTTTATTTATATAGGTTTCAAAGAAACACTTATAAATCGTCAAAAACAGTTCAAAGAGATATGATTCTACCACCAATCAAAATATTTGTGATTATGATACAAAATTATTATAATTTATATAATAAGGAAGCGAACTTGTGGTTAGACTTCGGGTAATAGACCGTGGAAATACGTTTTTGTTTTAAATTTTTTTTAAGTACATATTTTTTATTGTATCGACCTTAATTTAATCTTCGCTATACCTAATTAATGGAATTAATGTATAAAATACACGAAAATAATTATAAAATTTATATTTCACATTGATTAGATGCGATTATTCCTGCTAGTTATTTTATTTTTAAAGCAGTACTGTAGAGATTTATTTAACTTAATGCTATATTTGGAAAAGTGATCTTACTGCCTTGAATTATTCGCTTACTCCTTCGGGAATTGCAGTCGATAAAGTATTTTCAGATGATCAACTGCGAACAGTTTTACCCGTGTTCCGCTAAAGGAAGGTAAGCATTTAGCCAGTTGGAACGTAATTCTGTCCCATTGGTCCCAACCCACGCTTTTGATGCTCCGTTCGTTGTGGAGCACGGAGCTATTGTGATCATTGATCGGGCTCAATTGAGGATAGGCGCGTCTTTTGTCGCGGATGGAGTACATTTAATAGACGTAAATAAAGAGTGTTAAGCCAATGACTCATATTGACTAGATTTATTAGGAACTGTAATTGATATATCGTATCGTATATCGTATTTATCTCATTTTTTATTAATTTAATATATTCTATTATGTATATGTAGATGTATAAAAAAGCAGGGCACTCGTCCGTGGGCATCACTCGGCAGGGCACACTGAAAACCAGCGTCATGTCTTAAATGATGAGTGAGGCCCTTTATCTTTGGACATCGCAAACCGTGTCTGGTTATCGTATACTCTTTTATATTTATTCTCTTCTATCTTTGTCTAACTTGTCGTAATAAGTTGTGTTACTCCTTTTTTTGTTGTATGTATTTATACTGATGTACTATCCTGGTTGTGTTGTGATGTTCTAAATGTAATAAATGTTTCCTCTTTCTTTCTATATACGAATTATTCGATTTATCTGTAGTATCCGTTTTAATATAATTTAATGTAATATTAAATCAAAAACTCAATCTAAACATAAAAAAACTACACGTCAATTCTCTAGTGGGGTGGAAAGATAACCGAAGACTTTATTGTACTTTTTATATCAGATAACCTTGTACCCTTGTTGTAACCTTGACAATCAGATAACCTTTTACCTAGTTAGGTTGTTTCCTTGGTCTAGGGGCATCGGCCTTGTGCCGTCTGAAAAATCTAGGAAAAGTACTAATCACTATTCTCATTGGTGAATAATAACATAAAAGAAGTCGTGCGAAATATGTCTGAATAATAAAGGGCTGCGTTGTGAAAAATGCCATTACGTCACTATTTAAATAAATAATAATAAATAAATAAATATCCGACTACATCACATACATTGATCTGACACCGTGGTAAGTAGCTTAAGCACTTGTGTTACGGATATCAGAAACAACAGTGGTATTACAAATATATACTTAAATATTGGATATTACTATTATAGTTCTATCTAACCCAGTTCAATGATATTTCTGGCTTAAAGTGGTAAAAAGTCTTGTTGTTCCCTCAGGACTGTTGCCCCTTCGGGGATTGTAAGTGTGGTAGAGTGTATGCACATATAACATTGACATGACTTTGTTTATGTTGTGCCATTTGTGAGACTGCCTCGATGGCGCATTCGGTAGTGACCCTGCCCCACGCGCCAAGAGTTGTGGGTTCGATATCCACCCAGGACAAATATTAGTGTAATGAATACTTGTGTTTGTTCTGTGTCTGGGTGTTAATATCCAATATTTATGTATGTATTTGTAATACCACTGTTGATTCTGATATCCGTAACACAAGTGCTTAAGCTACTTATCTCGGAGTCAGATCAATGTATGTGATGTAGTCGGATATTTATTGATTTATTTAGCAGAATATTGAAATTCCTTATTTTCTTATATGACCTACAATTATCCTAACAAGCCACATGTCTGTTTGTCCAGAGTGATTGTGGAGCTGACCCCCAACTTCGTGTCGACGGCGCACGAGTGGTTCCGGCAGAGCGTGAACCGCACGGCGCCCTACGACGCGTACTTCACGTGGGCCGTCGGCAAGGACTACGACAGCGGGAACGTGACACGTCGGAACAACTGGGTGAGTGTGTTGCGTACTACTGAGACTAATCTTTGTTCGGGGTCTTTAATTCGCCATCTATGCTTTCGTACAACCACAGAGTAATAATATACTACGTACAACAGAGGGTCAACCAATACATACACTCACCATTGTAGCTGGATTTTGTATCCAATCGCAGAAGATAGCTGCAATTCAAATCAAATTGGAAAAAAAAAGAAAAACAGAGGGTCACTGCCCATACTTGAAAAGTTACTGCTATAACTCGCGCAAGAACAGCGACAATGGTGAGTAATTGGAACTACAGCAAAGTTTAGTCTGTTTGTCAGGAATAATACAAGATGGCGCTACAAGCACAGGTTGGTTGTTTCTTAGTAATAATACGCCATCTGTGTAAAATTCATAGTTTTAAAACAAGATTATTTTAGTTTGTTTCTGAAGAAAATATTTTATATTCATATTTTTCACCGAAATTTCATAAATTATCTAAGAATTTATTTTATGAAAAAAAAACATTTTTTAAAAGTGAAATAATAACGTTTTTATTCGGTTTTATCTTTCAATCAGTCTAAATGATGCCTGTAGCGACTTCTGTCTGTGTCAAGTCTATACGAAATCTAAAATGTATGTGACTGACCAGACATGGTAATGCCTTCCACCTTCCATGGCCACTTCGACAATCTTGGCTTTGTGGCCGAAGCGCGAGAGTTGCACGCGTATGGATGGTGTAGAATGAGACGAAAGTTGGACATTTATTACCGTCATAACACAGTTTATATATCGCTCAATCTGTTAGTATATGCTTAATCATGTTATGGCTCCTACGTGTGGTACATGCTATATTTTACTACGTGCGGAAATGCGGCACACTTCCTTACACCTTATATGTGATATGATCTGAAGCATATGTCACGTGCTACAGCCAGTCTTATAAACAATGGTACCCAGGTGTCGACCCTGGACACGCCCGCGTGGGAGTGGAGCGAGGAGCGTCGCGAGTACTACCTGCACCAGTACGGCGCCGACCAGCCCGACCTGAACTTCCACAACCCGGCCGTCGTCGAGGAGTTCGACCGCGTGCTGCGCGCCGTCATGAAGGCCGGCGCCGACGGAGTCAGGTGCGCACACTAGATCAATTGAACCATTCATCTCAGGCAGACAGCTAAAATATTTTTCATGCTCATGGAATATGCATTTAAAGCATTCATCGGAAAATATATAAAAATAAAATACTAAGATCTAAAATAGAAACAAGATTTATTAAAAGACTAGCGGGATATAACAGCTTAAGAATTTCATGAAAATTATCTCTTATGAAATCGGTTTTTTCCTATGCACTGTGTATGGCGCCCGTGTCATCTCACGTAACATGACGTATCGGACCTCTCTGTCTAACCGACAACTTTGAACCTTCATAACTTAGTCAATTATCAAGATACAAAAGATTTGATTATTAGTTCTATAGTAGTTTAAACAAATAAATTTGTCCCATGTTGGTCGGGGACTAAAAAGAATGTGCCAACTGTGTCGCTTGCCTAGCATGTCGTAAAAGGCGACTAATGGTATATGGGGTTTTTGGGTATGTGATTGTGTAGGCGACAAGCTAGCCACTTGTCACTACTTTTTCACAATTTTCCATCTAGCCCAGCCCAGTTTTTTTTTGGCTAAATGTGGTTAAAGGGGCATGCTTTCCCTTTGACTCTGCCTACCCCTTCGGGGATTATGGGCGTGATGTTATGTATGTATGTAAACAAATAAATAAATAAATAAATAAAAAAGGCATTCATATTCCCTATTCATCGCGATATATTTATTGAACTAACTAACTTCCCGCCAACTCCTTCGATCTTAATGTTTTAACTATTTGTGTACTTTTGAGTTTTATTCACAAAGAAGTGATCGAGTCGACTATGGTACACGATGACGTCACATTGTACAATTGACATTGTATATGGAAGGATTGTGTTTCGACAAAGTATCATTAGTTTGGTGGTGTAGACTACGCCTCTGAAGTTTGTCGTAATTAACATACATTTCCCATTATCCAGATTACACAAAGTCCGCCAAGTGTTGGTGAACGAGAGCCTGGTCGACGAGGTCCCGGCGGCGGGGCAGGGCGGCGCGGCGGGCGCTGACCACACGCGCTACGCGTACTACCAGCACAGATACACCAGCGACCAGCCCGGCCTCGACACGCTGCTGGCGCGCTGGGCCCGGCTCGTCGACGACAGCGGCAGCGCCCCCGGGGCAGGTGAGTGCGCGCCGATATATGCTCGTTGACGGTTCTACCTTGACGTCTGTCTGAGCAAGGCGTATTGTTTTAATACCACCGAGTGGTTATCGTAGATTTATAGGCGCTGCAACATAAGAGATATCATTGGCACGTTGGCGGCAGTTATAAGCGTGGTGCCTGTTACCGATCCACTGGGCCGGCACGACAGGGAAAATTAAGAAATATAAGAGGAGTCGTTTTATTGGAGTTTGTTGTTTTGTGGCTGATGTATAGATGTCGCCACTTAGTAGAAGATTTACTGATGTTATTGGTGTTACCTCGTGTTGTCGTCGCAGGCGAGACGGTGTTCACGATCGCGGAGGAGAGCGGCCGCGCGGAGCTGTCCCGCGCGCGCAACGTGTCGCTGCGGCCGCGCGCCGCCGCGCCGCTGCGCCTGCGCGCCGGGGACGTCAGCGCGTTCGTCGCTGCGCTAGACAAGCGCCTCGCCTACTGGCCCGCTGTGCAGGTCGGTGCTCATCAATTTATTTATTTATTTATTTATATAGTCCTAAGTATGTAGTATCATACACCGCTGGTGTAATGATTCAGTCTATGTGTCAAATAGTGACAGCAAATAGCAAGACAACCGAAAATTTGAAAATTACATTACATATATACATATATATCATCACTCCCATAATCCCCGAAGGGGTAAGCAGAGTCAAAGAGACAGCAGGTCCCTTTAATCAATTCAGCGAAAAATTAAATTAGAAAGTTAGGTCCAAATTACCATTACCATTATAGTACATTATTTTGCAACGGATTTTTGAAATCAGTCGATAAATAAGACAATCATTTATAATGCATTTAAGTATTTGCCAACTGTTATCGGTTACTTTCATTGTCAATAATAGTTAGATGAACTGACACAGATTCAAATAACGCCCCCTAAGTGCTGATTCAACTATTTTTCCAAATCAGATAATTATCTAGGACCCCAAAATGTGAAAGAATAGGACATAACGTCTAGGCGTTAACAGCTTATATTATGTATAGAGATGTACACAAGGTCAATATATAATAATATTATGTATTAACTGTGGAGCATTGTTGTGGTGCGCAGCTGGAGGTGTCCCCAGCTGACGAGGTGGCTGAAGCAGAGCTGGCGTTGTTCTCGCTGCTGCTGCCGGCCGCGCCCGTGCTGCGTCTGGCGCATGTGCAGGAGTTTGAGGCCAACGACACCGCCACTGTGAGTACAACCACTATATGCTCCAGTCAAATAAGGGGTTGAACCTCGGAATGTGAGGTAAAAAGCTGAAAACTCGTATGGGACGTTTATAATAATAATGTCCTCCTAACCGATATCGGTCACGGCGGTCAATCTCAACGAGCATTAGCCATCTGCGCAGGAGATATTATAGTGCACAAGTGTGTGCGCAAACACATGTGCACTCTCTATTCCTTCTTTCTCATAGTCCGGTGAGACGACAATCCGACATGACCGGAGAGAGGTCAGGCGCAGGACCAACGGCTTAACGTGCTTTCCGAGGCACGGGGGTGATTATACCGCCAACTTTCTGACTCCGGACTGTTACTGAGTAATTTTAATATTGAAATAACCAGCCACAAATTCTTGATCCGACCCGGGATTTGAACCCGGGACCTCTTGGTCCTTAGGCAGCGCATGCTACCACTAGACCAACGAGGCAGTCTGAGTACGTTTATTTTCCGTTTCAAAAGTTGTCTCAAAATTCTCATAAAATCTCGCGCCCGCGTGTTAAGTTATTCAAGGTCAAATGGGCAAAATTTTTAATAAGTGTTAACAAGATTCATGTTTAGGCATGTAATCATGCCTGCCCGATAGTTTAATGTTTTGGCAGTTTGAAGACCAAGAGATCCCAAGCTCGAATCGCGGTTGGTCGGGCCGAAAAAATTGTGGCTGGGTGTTCAAATACTGTAATTAAGTAATTTATTCGGGGCTCCAGGAAGTTGGCAGTTTGGTTGTCTGTTTTGTTCGGAAAGCACGTTAAACCGATGGTCTTGCTTCTGACTTCTCTTCGCTCATGACAGGTTGCCGTCTCACCGAACTATGGGAGTGAAGGAACAGATAGTGCACCTGTATTTGAGCAGATAATGCCTGCGTAGGGGGCGCAATGACACTATTTTTTATTTTAATTTTGCCCCAATTACAGTTGATCAATTGTTATAAGTTAATTACTCGTTGAGATTAGCCGCCGTGCCGAAATCGATTAGAAGGATACTTTTTCTTGTTCGTATAGATACTATATAGATATATATATATATATTTTCTCGGTAGATGCGACATTCCGAACCGGTGGTAGATTCAAATTGTTCTATTTTGTAACTATTACTTGACGATTTACAAGTGCTTTTTTTTAATGCTTACCTAAATAAAGATATTTTTTACTTTGACTTTGACTTGACTTTGACTCCCTTTTAATCTAGTAAATTTGATGAAGTACTGTCATCACGGTTCGTTGTGACCGAAATCGGTGAAGAGGATATTGACAAGACCCGTTTGTGTTCAGAACGAGCGGCTGGCGCACCTGGTGCCGCTGCGCGACGACGCGAGCATCAAGCACGGCCGGCACGCGCTCGCCGCCCTCGCCGCGCGCAACTCCACGCAGAAGCTCGTCGCCTGCGCCAGGTTACTGATCATACATTTACTAACTGTTAATAAGTTGGAGCATGGATTCAAATTAAGATTTGGCCTTTTTTTGATACGGGGAATGTTTTACGCACCGTCACCCCCTCGGGCCGCAGCATGGTGTGAATTAGTGTATGTAATTTCCGGGGCACTCTAATTCGGAGACCCCCTCCGGCTCAAGTTATCCCGCATTTGAAGGGGAGCGGGAATGACTGAGGGTGCAGAGCTATCCCAGTTCAGCGGCGACGGAGAAGAGCGCATGGCGATTACGTGGGTGCCCCTACACTTTATGTTTCTAAAACATAAATGGTAGGGGCACCAACGTGTAAATTCTTGATTAAAATGACGCACTACTTAAACTTTCCTTTCAACGTTCAATGACTTTGGTGTGTTCACAGATGGAAGAAGGGGCACACAGGCTACGTGGGCGTGTTCAACCCGAGCGAGAGCGAGCAGCACGCCGTGCTCGCGCTGCCGTCCGTGCCGCGCGCGCTCACGCTGCACCACGTGTCGCACCGCACCGCCGCGCTCGCCAGGTCGGTGCCGCCTTGTAGCTTATAGAGAACCATGACAACAATTTCACATAACCGGTCTTCTCCCCATATTATGAAAAAGGGTATCTTTCAAAGATATCTCCCTCACCCGACAACAATAAAAAGTCGCCTCGTTGTATACCTTTTTTCTTGGACCCGGAGATATGCCTTACGCAAACCAGTTCACCAGGGGTTAAAAGGGACTATCTGGGACTCTCCCCCTATGTTAGTGGGGGGGCCTACCCAGTAAAACTTCGGGTTGTTTCACGCAATTTTTTGGGAAGGGGACCTGGGAACGCTGCGCTCATCAACGATCCCCTGCCAGCGTTTGCCCCGTTCGGGCTCGACTACAGATAGCGCGCGAGTTGAATGCAGAGCTCAGGTATGTCTCGTCTCAGGCCCCGACTGCATTCAACTCGCGCGCTATCTGTACACAGCGAGTCGTGTTGACCTGCCGTCTTGTTGTATAGTAGCGAAGCTACCAGTGGCTGTCATAGGTGGTCGCTTACATGCCATCGTTTGTCTATTATCTCCGTAAGAAGGCTTTGAATGCCTTGATGGTGAAATTCGATTTTATCTTATCCTAATCGATATGTTGTCATAAATTTTGACACAAATTTTTAAGGTCCCGAGAGTCACTTAATCATAAAAATATGTGGCTCGCGGACTATGTTGATAGAACTAATTTTAACTGTGTTCCTACTTACTCAAATTAAAAGAAGTTACAAAAGAATACAAAAGCAAACTAAACTTCAACCCTAGAGGGGTACACAAAAGTAGCTACCACGTTTCTATTTCGTTACAGTTACAACGGCCACGCTACAGTGGAGCGCGACGGGGTGCTGGTCCCCCCCAAGTCGACGGTGGTGCTTTCGTACGTGCCCGAGGAATCCGAGGAGCAGTAGACGCGACACAGACGGACGTGCTGCTTAGCCGCGCCATACCAGCGGCCACACAATGCTTTTCGTTTGCATTTTCTTTTTTTACTGTTGAAATATAATAGATTGAGCATTTATTTCGGCATTTCATTCATTAATTTAAAACCTGGGTTACAAAAATGTGACGTCGCAAACGAGTAACATGTGTATTGTAAGGGAGCCACACACACATAATTGTCTTAATGTATTCATATTTTTCACAATTTTCCATCTAACCCAGCCCATTGTCCCATGTTGATCTGGAAATTAAAAAGAACGTGCCAACTGTGGTTCTTGCCTAGCGGGTCTTAAAAGGCGATTAATGGTGTCGGGTTTTGGGTGTGCGATTGTGTAGGCGACACTACCCACTTGTTACGTCTTTTTCACAATTTTCCATCTAACCCAGCCCAGTTTTGTTTTTGGCTTAATGTGTTAGAGGCCTTCTACCCCTTCGGGAATTACCTATGGGCGTGATGTATGTATTCACTTACAGTAACTCAATTGACATGGGCTGTAAATAACCTTTGGCACCATGTCTAAATTTGTGCAGCAGGTATTTGGGTATTCCTACCCACGTGTCGTCGTGACATAATCAAAACAACAATTTACAAAATAATATGTTTTAATAATCCAATAATATCTGCATAGTTAATAACATTCAAAAAGCATAATTCTTTTGTACAAACATTTTCATTGCCTTAAAAACTGTGTTAAGTTTTTGTCTTAATAATTAGGTCCCAACTTGTATATGGCATTGTAAGTACTAATTAGTTCACTAATTACAACCTAAGTGTTCGTTACAGACAATCTTATAATTTACCTCCTCCTCGCTCGGGCAGGGGGGGGGACGTTACTTTCACTCCTATTTTGGTAGCAACATGTGTAATCATGCACACATGTGATCACGGCCCAAATAGTATAGTACACTACAGTAGCCAGACACATCCTCAGCAGGAAGTCTCCTAGCGAGAAGTTCCCCTTTGGGGGAGTCCTCGGGCCCGGATACCGATCCATGGTTAGTTAGGGAGATTGGGGCTGATGATATCGTAGAAGGTCTTCACCAGGTAGAAAAGAGCGTAGGTGAATATAATTTGAACGAGGGAGTCGAGGAACCAGCTGGACGCTGCGTCGTCTTTGCCGTTGAATGCTGCTAAATCTGGCATTGCTGAGATCAATTTGAGGAACTCTACTATTGAGACTTCACCCTATTTAAGAATGACAATTTTTCTTATACCTACTAATTTAGTACAGTCAAATATTAAAGTTATTAGTGACAGGTATGGGTAAAGAACAGGTAAGACTTTAAAGTTACAGTTTTAAAAGACTTATTTAAATCTGCGCTTTGTTTTGATCTTAGTTTTGAATTGGGAGCCGGATCGCACAATTTTCCAACTAACGTACCAATTAATATATCTTAAGTAAAAAAAAACAGCCAAAAATCACTGACAATTACAAGAACCGCCAAAGGGTCGAGGGCAGCCAATCACAAACTACGATCAAGTTTAAGCACAGCAATCGGTAATAGAGTGATTTGAGTTTCAAAGTTTTAGAGGTTCCGTTACTGGATTGACCGGATTGATGACCAGATTTACCGGGTTGGTTACCAGTATTACAAAGTTGGTTACCGGAAAAACAAAGTTGGTTACCGGAATTACAGAGTTGGTTACCGGAATTACGGAGTTTGTCACTGGTTTTACAGTTGCAGAAGTTTCTGCTGCCGCGCTCGGTGTGCTGGTTACCGCTTCTTGGCGTTAGGCTTGGGCTTGTTGAACTGGTAGCTGGCGCACTTGGGGATGTGTCTTTCGGCGGCGGCCTTATTGAAGCGGCGGCTGCAGTGGGGGCACTGCACGTAGTCGGGGTTCTCGGAGGGCGGGGGGTGGGGGTAAGTCGCTGAGCTTGCCTGCAAGTTAGATTATATTTATTACCATGCGCAGGATGTTTTTGATGCATCTGGTGTGCCCTAGACCGCAAGTCAATTCTAGGGTTTCTACGGAAAAACCGCCCACTAATGACGTAATGCACTATGCACACTCACCGCCAGCGTTAAGGTGCGCCTGCACCTGCTTGGCGGCGCGGATGGCCGAGATGAACTCCTCGTGCTTCTGCCGCCAGTTGTTGTTCAGCGGCTTGGCGGACACCTTGTTCGATGACGCTGCGGTGCTCTTGCGCAGCTTGCCGATGAACGGCTCTGCTTCCGTGCCCTGGGGTTTATTGTTTGTTTTAGAGTCCCGAATTGATGGTAAGACATGGCTAACGTAATAAGGATACATGCTAAATTTAACTGATACTTATTTGAGACAACCGATTGGTCTTGTCCAAAGAACTACTTAAGTAAGGTAAGGCCAATTTGAACAGTAACCAGGCATTATGAAATTGAAGTCACCTTTATTTTATTTGCTATTACTGAAAATATGTTTTTTAAACCAGTAGCTTTTATCTATTTTCAAATTTCAATCATGTGTTTGGAACGTCCAAAGGCTTAACTTCATTTTGTTTATGTAAATCGGTCCAAATATTAGAATTAAACCAATTGGTAGGTGCACAATAAATTTTAGTCGTAGGTAAATCAGTAAGTAAATGTAATCAATAAGGAGTAATAAATAATAAGTACGTCCTCCTAACCGATATCGGTCACGGCGGCTAATCTCAACGAGCATTAGCCATCTGCGCAGGAGATATTATAGTGCACAAGTGTGTGCGCAAACACAGGTGCACTCTCTATTCGACATGACCGGTGGGAGGTCAGGCGCAGGACCAACGGCTTAACGTGCTTTCCGAGGCACGGGGGTGATAAAACCGCCAACTTCCTGACTCTGGACTGTTACAGGGCAATTTAGATATTGAAATGACCAGCCACAAATTCTTGGCCCAACCCGGGATTTGAACCCGGGACCTCTTGGTCCTTAGGCGGCGCATGCTACCACTAGACCAACGAGGCAGTCTAATAAGGAATATACATGGATCATCAAGACCTGGAAAATGTACTTAGGTTTTGATAAGTTTTTGTATTAGCTATATTTATTAAGGGGCTTTGTATGATACAGCATGGTCGCGTGCAATTTCTGTTTGTGTGCTGAAAGTTTGATACAGGATACGCGGTAGTAGGATGAGACAGGAAGCATAAATGTTACACTTATTGAGCAGGCATCGAGGGTCGTGCTGTACAGTCAGGAATATAGGGGTAACTTAATTTTAGCTTGCCTTAAAGTTTTCAGCATCAGTCCCCTGTGTGTAAAAATTGTATTAGGTATTTATTCGTAAACTTATAGATACGTACTAATATATATAGGTATGATTTTTCAAAATTCTTAATACATGATAATATGTGTTTTGTAGATCCTGGTATCTTTATATATATATATATATATTAGTGATGCCGAACTATCGATATTTCGATAGTTGACCTCGAAAACAGTTAGAATGTCGATAAGACTATCAATAATATCGATAGTATCGATAGTATGATAGCCCAAATTGGGGTAATACTATTAATGACTTCCAATACTATCGATAGTATTATGGTTAGATATCACCAAACTATCGATAGTATCGATACTATAGATAGTATTGCTCCTCGTAAATAAAAACTATCGATAGTATCGTTACTATCGATAGTTTATTCTTCGTGACCAACAATACTATCGATAGTATTGCTTTCATGCAATAGTATTGCCTGGATCTAAGCTATCGGTTATCGATACTATTGATATGACGTCAACTATCGATAGACTATCGATAGTCGACTATCGATCGGCATCACTAATATATATAAAAAATTTCATGCCACAGTGTCACTTGCTGGGGCCGAAACGTCTTAACCGATTTTGATGAGATTTTATGTGTACGCTTGGTTGGTCTGAGAATAGGTTTTTATAGTCCTTTTCTAATTTAGAGATATGGGTAGATAAATCAGCAGATCTTCGCAGGTAAATTACACCACAGCATAACACAAATGTGCTTCCAAAAGTGAAAAATATCGCGAGAGTCGCGCGACCGCGGCAGTTTTTAAATTCATCCCTGCGCAGTGCGGCAACCCAACACATCAGAGAAGTAAATTGACACATCCGGCACAGTGAGACGAGTTAGCGCAGTGCCGTGTTACATGTTTAGAACTAAGTTATAATGTTGGCAGACCTCCACACTATGCATTGCGTGTCCTATGAACGTGGTAGAAGTCGTATGCGTATGTACTCACGGCAAGTCGATGCTTGAGCACGTCAAAAGGCTTGCGCTTCTTGGCGTGCGCCTTGCGGCAGATCTCCTGGTGCTTGGCCAGCCGCTCGGGCGCGAAGCGGCGCCCGCACACGGTGCACGGCGCGCCCGCCCCCGCCGAGCCCGCCGACGCCGGCGCCGCCGCGCCGCTCGCCGATGCCGTGCTAGACCGGGGCTTGGTAGGACTCTGCAGACCAATACAGGTATATCTTAATA
>OX596216.1:3645136-3894529 GCA_951394215.1 Glyphodes perspectalis
GCGCAGCATGACTTCTTCTCCCATACGTCATTATAGACTCCAGAAGAGTGGTAATTCATTTATTGGTCTAAGTATTCAAATATTGAATAAGCTTCCAGAAAGTCTATTAGCATACCTTCGCAAAAGTTCAATATGTGTATTAAAGCGCTTTTAATGAGTAAGGACTACTATAAGATTGAACACTTTTTAAATAACAAGCATATATGTTTAACTTCATAATGAAGTGTTCACCTGCAGTGTTGTTACCTAGTAAGTGTAGATTATTAAGTACGAAATTGTACATTTTGGCGTTTACAAAACTATCAAGTTTCTTGCCGGTTTCTTCTCGATAGAGTCTACCTTCGATAGAATTTAGGACGACACTAAATGGACTGCAAGCTTCCAATACTTCTGTTGTAGTGATATCTACAAATAATAAAATGTACTCGACTTTTCAAACAATCATTAATATCTATAAATTATTACCGAGGGCTGTCTTTTTGGTACCTGAAAATAAAAAATAAAAACTGTCAGCATTTGTTAGATAAAGTATCATAGTTTCCTATCACAATATTAATACTTAGTAAAAACACTTGATCAATCATGTTCATCCCTTTGCACTTTTCTTTGTATCATTATAATAATTTATCTACTCTCATACCACAAATCGTGGCGTAGAAACGTTAGGTATATTGTGGTAGATAGGCATCATGTCAAATCGACCGTGTGCGTAATTTCTGGATAACCGTTTTAAATAAACCTTATCGGATAGCCAAGCCAAAAGCCAATTCAGAATCATTGAACTATTATTACTAGCGTATGGAACCGGCGCAGCGAACAAGTTTTTTGCGCCGTGCGTTGTTGCCGATCGGCAACAACTCGTTTAGTCACTCGCCTACGTTGACGCGTAAGCGCCATGAAATTCACGGCGTTACGACGTTTTGGTCGCGAGAAAAATTTACTCTATGAGCGATCTAGCGCTGCGTGTTTTAATAGCTTATTTAGACGACAATTGTTAGTTTTAGCGCTGGAAATGCTGAAACACGCTCAGTCCATCCTTCTTAATAATAGTTTTGTTTGACATAGCTTCTCTATACGTAGTAATAATAGCTCAATGTTCAGAATATATATTTGACAAATTGCGTTAGAAAACCAAGTGAAAGTCTTCAGAACAAGGTGAGTTAAAAAAACCAATAACTTACGGCGTTGACGGTGCGCTGCATGGCCCCCCGGGCCTTACTGCTCTCCGACACCTGCGGGCACCAGCGTCATGACGTCACTATCATATCATGCCACAGGACTCACATCCACGGGAATTTATCACGACGAAAACACGAGTTAATTTTAGCAGGCAATTTCAACTGACATGCCGAATGTAAGAAAAATCACGACATTTTAAATTTGGAAATGTCAACTGTTGTTCTTTTTTGTTATGGTAGATATTATCGATTACATATGGCCAGTATTGTCAAATAACTATTATAAAATCTCATTTGACAGAGAGAAACCTCATTTGTGTTGGTTCTTTACACTTACAGCGTTTTCACTGGTGACTCTCCTCGGTGGCGCCGCTGGTGTGACTTGGGGCTTCGTTTTTGGTGGAGTCGTTCTTGGAGCGGGACTTCTGAAATGTAAAGTTACCTAATTAATTACATACACTTCGCATTTTTAATATATTGGAATTTTCTATATATTTATTTAATAAACCATACACGTATAGCGACCGATAAACCAAAATGAAAGTGGCAAGATTATTAGTTTGTACATCTAGAAGCTTCGTCAGCATAGGGTAAGACACAGCAAGCTGCGAACTGTAAATTCTCAGTTTCTTACTTAAAGTTACTTTATCCGACCAATTCAACCACTAGACAAAAGTAAGTCCTGGTTCAAGTTTTTTTAGGTTGAGACTAATCGAGGAGGAGCAAAGAGCCTTACCTCCTCTGCGGCGGCCTGTCCCGGGGCTCGGGCGAGCGCGGCGTGGGCGCAGGCGCGAGCGCGTCCGGGAACGTCTCGTCCTCCAGCCGGTAGTTGTCGGCCGCGTCCAGCTCGTCGATGCGCGAGATCAGCTCGCCGTTGCTTTTTGGCAGCTAATTACAAGAAAAAAAATATTCAGCAGCTTCCTCTACTAATACGAAAAATTTATAGAAATAGCAGTTTGGTTTACATGTTTTTAGTATAGTTTTAGGAGATTAGATTGATCACCTACTTTTAGGTGAAGCTTGCGATTTTGATCATTGAATTTAAGTAATGAGACATCCACATTATGTAAGAGCAATCTATTCCTTCAAAAGTGAAATTGTTGAAAAGAAGTTTGTTGAGGCACAGATAAATTGAACTTGACGTTCAGTTCTTAGTAACACATCATTACCAAACCACATCTGCTTTACATTATGCATGATTACATTGCCTACATACTACCAAATGAAATATTTGAACACATCATCAAATCATCATCCCATAACTTACCACATGTTTTTTCGTATTTAGATCCGGTTCATGGTTGTGATTGAGATCTCCGGACCCATTTACCATATTTTCTATTTTCTGTAAAGAGATATGTTATGTATTAAAATGGTATCTTAGCTAAGTATTGTAAATTTTTAACCTGGTTATACTTTGAAATCTCGTTTAAGTAATAATAATAAATAATAAATTCTTCAGACTGACACACCAATACCCTAGCTCCAAACTAAGTTTAAGCTGTGCTATGGATACTAGGTGAACGGATAGACATACTTAAATACGTTTATAAATATCCATGACTCGAGTACAAATGTCCATGTTCATCACACAAAACATTTGCCCCTAGCGGGATTCGAACCCGTGACCCTTAGTGTCGTGTCCAGAATTTCTGACTTTCTGAAACGGGCTTTGTTTGGAAATGGATTATTTTTTAGAGTAAAATATGGCCAATGCCCTTTAATCAAGTCTTTTAAATTTTCATATTGTACACGATTCCAATGCATCAAACTACTGCCTGCATTTTCTTCCAGGTCACGCAAGTAGCTAGGTATATACAAAGCTCAGAGTTTTATCTCGTCCTTGACTGAGTTCCAACTTACATGCTGCTGTTTTTTAACGACATGTGAGCTGGCGTGCGTCTTGGTGGCGCGCTTCTCGACGGTCTTGGCGGCGGCGGTGGCGGTCACCTTCGTGTAGCCGTTGGGCAGGGCCTTCCTGGGCGCGGCGCGCTCCGTGTTGTGGATGGGCTGGAGGGGGTAGCTCTTGTCTATCCCCGCCTTTGTGCGGCGCTCCTCGAACATTTGACGGACCTGGCAAGAAATAGACACGAGTTTTTAATTGGGCGTATCCATCGTATATCTTACGAATTTTTTTATGGATGGATGGATGAATGGTTGTGTGGATGACTGCAGTGACGGACCAAGGCTGTTTTAGGCCCCTAGTAGCAACTTCCACTGTTTTTAATAGGATGATTACAACTTGGAACTTGGAGATAATGAGGCCCTAAGGACCAGAGGCCCGGGGCGGACCGCCCCGGCCACCCCTTCCGCCCCCTGGTTAGTCCGCCACTGGTCGACTGTTACTCTTTCACGCAAAAAGTACTGCATAGATTTTAATGAAACTTTTCTTATTGTAAAATAAGAAAAGTAAGAAAAAAATAGTATAGCTTTATACATTAGAATAACACTTATGCTATGTTTCATCGATGTGCCACGAGCAACGCTGCGGGCAGAAGCTAGTTTACAATATTTGTTTGATGCCTATCGAGTGCTGCGTAAAGCGAATAGAACCAGAAGAGAAGAGTCCTGTATAAAATATATTTTATGTCCTTTTTGAAGAGTGCTTGAATGCTTTAACTTGTTTATCAGGAATTTCGATTTTCCAAAGTTAATGGGTATTGCTGAAAATGAAACACCAGCACGTCGGCTATAAAAAATTTTTTTGAAATTATTCCAATAGGCTTTTTCCAAGGCTATATGATATACTTGGCAACACTGTTAAGTATACCTAGCCACATAAAAACTAAACTGTATACATTTCATCGGACGTGATTGTTATTGTCAATCAATCAAATAAAGATATACATATGCATATAAGCGTATACGTAATGTAATCAAGACCTTATCATAAAAATATACGACCGAGCATACATTCCGAATTTTTTTTGAGGATGTATCTAAACTCACTACTTTTAAATATAAAAAGGCACAGTTAGATAATAAATTACCAAGTTCGTGACATTGGTGTTCACGTTAAAACAGTTCCACCATTAATCAATTTGATAGGCAGCTATCTGACGAATGAACGCGAATAATAGATAAGCATTTGCATGTCATTTCTTTCTAATGATTTCTGTGTTATTGATGAGTTTTAAAATAGGAAATGATTGTACTTTTATTTCAATGTTACTAGGTATTACCTATATTCAAACTTATGTACTGTTCCGCCCGCAGTCCCTGAATGGCTACTTAGGACGAGCTCAAAGAGCAAGCAGCTTAAACCACTTTTAGCGCAAAATATGATTGAGTCGGGGTAAATGCAAAGTTGTGTAATTCGCCTCCAAAATCGAATATCGATACACCATTCGCCTTTTACAATATGCTGAGTAAAGGAACACAGTCGGTATCTACAGGATTATATATCTAATTGTAGTATTACATCGATTCAAGACAACTTACTACATTTCCAAATTCTCTCTCCCCATTCACATCAAGTATTTTAATACCAACTTCAAAGTGACGTTTATGATTTAATTGTTATCTGGGATCAGAAAGAAGAATTCCGTGTGTCTTACTTAAATGTCAAGTGAACAATACAAGAAGTGTTACCTTCCCGGGATGGTGCGCTATGGGCGCGGGCTGTGGCGGCGAGGCGGCGCCGGGCGAGTGGCGCACGCGCTCCAGCGCGCGCGTCTGCTGCGCCTCGTACAGCGACGCGATTTTCAGCTCGCGCTCTTGAAGCTGCTTCTGCTGGAAGCGGGCCTGGAACGAGGAGTTTTGGTGTCAACTAACTTGTTCGGCTTAGGCGTCCTTCGAATGAATTCCAAAGATTGTCCTCAAATTTTCTTTTAATGAAACTTCCGAGTATCTAAAAGAATACCTTGGAGATATAGGAAATAAGTGCGTGCAAATATTTTGTAAAAAAAATATTGTCGCTTTAGTAATTGCTGTAACGTCGCTTAGGTTATATTTAACATCCTTACATGGAATAATAAAACAGAAACTTTTATGGCAATTTTAAATGAAGTGCATGACAATTTCCTTCTTCATTCAAATGGGACGTGTTTATTGCATTTCCGGCACTTAATTTTACACTTAAATCACACATTGATAGTGTGACACGTTTACGATGTTCTCTTGTTTATTCCATCTAACAGGTATAATGTAATTGGTACCTACATACTTAAATTCCAAACCATACTAGGTATATTGGAATCAGTAAAATTATTTAAGCGTGAAAACGTAACAGACATGCGGAATTATTTTCGTGTTTATATAATATAAGTCAGGCCTAATAAATATAATAATAATGTCTTCCTAACCGAAATCGGTCCCGGCGGCCAATCTCATCGAGGATTAGCCAATTGCGCAGAAGATATTATAGTGCACAAGTGTGTGCGCAAACATAGGTGCACTCTCAATTCCTTCACTCTCAATTCGACATGACCGGAGAGAGGAGACACGGGGGTGATTAGACCGCCAACTACGTGACTCGGGACTGTTACTGAGTAATTTCAATATTTAATTAACCCGCCACAATTTTTTTACATCTTGGTCCTTAGACGGCACATGTTACCATTAGACCAACGAGGCAATCGTAATTATAAACAATAACTAATGTACTACTATGTACTTAATATGTGTCTGCGAAACGAATTCGTGCATGCAATATCTATGGCCCACTAGTCACATTAGAATTCAGCTATACTCAATGTGTGTTCCGCGGAACCCTGGGGTTCCGTGAAGCCTTTCTGGGGGTTCCACGAAAATTGGTACTGACCATAAATATCATAACTCCTGGGGGAAAATCCCATAAAAGTCGATTATTACACCCCCCCCCCCCTGCACTGCCGCCCGCGCTGTTCTACGGTCCCGTCAAATACTCCGCTTCCTAAAAGGGTTCCATAGCATAAAAAGTTTGAGAAGCACTGCTTAGATAATACAATTACCTACCTATGAAGTTGCACCGCATTTCCTATAATTTTTTTAATTATATTATATAGCAAAGAATTATATAACTTATCTAGCTCCAAACTACGCTTGTGTTTTACTAGAAGAATATGTATCCCTCTAGAGTGATTAAAGCTAGCCTTAGCTTTCGCGATCAGGGCTTCTAACCACAAAATGAAGCGGACAGTGAAAACATATTTATTGTTCTACATATACCTAATTAATATTAATACGTGAAGCAAAAACTTTGTACCCCTTTTTATGAGAATTACGCGGACGAAGGAATATGAGATTTGGCACAGTTAAAGTTTATATGGAGAACGAGTGCAGAAAGCTAATATATCAATAAGTAATAAAAAAAATAAAAATAATAATGGTCGAATTTTGAGCAGACGGCGATCATTATTATGCATTAAAAGGACATGTTGTTGCCCTATAAATTACATAAGGAGACTTAGAATACGTCGTATCGCGTTTCAATACCTCGCAGAAGATCTCTACTACCTATTGTGCGCCTACGCATCGCTGCGCACAAGACAACCTGCCAATCGATTTCTCATTTTATTGTCCTACCGCCTTCCGGCAGATCGCATTTAAGTGGTCCCCGAGGCCAAGTCTTCAGGAACTTAAGTTGCTTTTGAAATTCACCAATTGTGATTGTGAGTGGGTTGCGGCTGACGTCCGATAAATCCAGGAAGCGGTCTAGACTTGAACGGCACAGAATGATTAAGAAAGAGTACGAAAGAAATAAATTAAAGCTAGGGCTGTCTTGCAGATGCAAATTCAGTCTACAAATAAGGTTATGGTATTGGCTTAACTAGTACGAGTCTGATTGCCTCACTCGTAATCTATATTTTGCTTAACTACAACAAATGAAATAAAATAAATAATTATTATTGTGGACACCTTCCGCAAAAAAAGAACAAGATATTTTGATAACTCCTGTCTAAGGAATTATGCAAAATGAGCCCAAACCACTCGTATGTATCTCGGGTTGGGTTGCGTTCATGCATGCCCACTCCAAGCCATCCAGCTGGGAATTTTTAGCAATTATTTAAAGAATAAGGATCGTGCCATATGGCGTTCGGTTCTCTCTGCCTACCCCGCTAGGGAAGTGGAAGTGGCGTGAAGTTTAGTTAGTTAGTTTTATTTAATGAAGCTTTGTTCAAATTCATAAGGTTAGACAAAATCATTAAAACAAACCTCCAATCACTTTACTACTATATCGTTTGAAGATAGACGGATAAAGGATCAAATTTACATAATTTTTACAAACTGGTCAACCGGAATACTTTCATATTTTGTTTGGCAATAGCAAACTGTGATATTACCGTTGTTAACTGACTGATCAGTGGAGGATGACAGATTACTGATTTCACGGCAGCGAAATTTAAATTTTACAACATTTAAAACATTTGTGCCTTTTATACGAGGTTCATTTAAATAAATACAGCCTAGGTACAAGCATACAATCATGTCTGCTATCTCCGGAGGGGTAGGCAGAGTCCAACGAGCAATAGATTCCTGGAACCACTTTCAGCCAAAAATGGGTAAGATGGAAAGTAGTGTAAGATTATGACGAGATAGCAACTTGCCACTAGTGGCTACCTCGTCATAATTACCCGAAGACCCAACATCTTATACACAATCGGCCGCTTTTTACTACTATATCGTTTGAAGATGTGTGAGGAACACAGTTGCCATTTTTTTCGAGTCCCAGACCAACATAGGTTACATTTAATTATACTAGTGGTCGCCTACTGGTCGAAATTCGACGATAATTCGCTAAATTATTTCTCTATGCAAACTTTAACTATGCCAAATCGCATACTCCTCCGTCCGCGTAATTTCTGTATAAATATATAGGTATTAATATATAGATAATTAGCAGCACCCTGCGGTTTCACCCGCATAGTTCCCGTTCCTGTAGGAATATGGGGATAAAATTTGGCCTATGTTTCTTCCGGATAATGTAGCTTTTCAATAGTGAAAAAATTTTTGAAATCGGCACAGTAGATTTGAGTTTATTCATTACAAACATACACACATACAAAAACACAAAAATAGAAATCTTTCCTCTTTATAATATTAGTAATAACAGTTATAATGCAACCCTGGTCCGTTAGAATACAAGGAACTAGTAACACGGTCTGTTTGACATATCCTTAGACACCACGCCAGAAATGGTCTGTGCCAGACAGGTCATTGACAAATCATTTGCAATCCTACACTGCCTGTTTTACTATAACCGTTACTGAACGTACTTCATTGTAGCCTTTTATAACGAAAATCGTTTCGATCAAGACCGTCAGAAATTAGAACAGATAGTCACCAAAAATTTGAGATACTCTTACCTGACACCCAATTCGGGTTGACATATCAATAAAGATGGCTGCGTTTTTAACCAACCGAAAAAAGGAGGAGGTTCTCATTTCGACTGTTTTTTTTTGCATCGCATATTTTCTTAAGAATATTTCCATCAACATTATAATTTTCCCTCCTCCAGTCATTACTTAAAGTGGTTATAATGATGAAACAATATTGTTTTGTGAAAATCAAGATACATATTCGAGAAATATTATTTTAACAAAGTTCTCAACACATTGTGGTTTCGTTAAAGATAATTGATATGATGACATAGTACCTGGTATGAGATTTGTAGGTGTAATCAATACCTAAGGTTTTATATCGCAAGAGGGCGCTGTTAAGTAAACATCAGTTCCGTGCAATATAGTAAAAATAAATAGAAAAAGTGGTGAATAAAATACAAAAATATACTTTTGATTATTTATATATTTTAAAACTTGTGTGACAGTGTTTGCAAAATCACAGACAAAATTAATGTTACTCATTTATTACTCATGTCATAGTAAAATGAAATACTTAGTAATTTAAACTTTATGTCTATTAAGATACTTAACCTCATGGGGAACACAATGGGCTCATTCAGTTATAAATATGTATTAATAGTCCAGCTAGGATTGTTTACGACCGGTTATTGTGTGAATAAACACAAGTTATCGATACTACATCAGCACTGGAGTACAGGTGCTAATGACAAAATTATGCAACAACCTGTTTGCGACCGTGGCTCAGTCTGCAACATACAGTGATATTCGTTTTATACTGTCATTTAAGAATTAACCATCCGGAATAGTAATTAGGTCAAAACCAAACAGTATGTTGAGTTATGTCTGAATATCTGAAAAAAAATATGAAGCTTGAAGAATAAACCTCAAATTTTTTTTCGTTTATAATATAATAATTAAGAGAAAATAAATTATCTTACAGCTGTAATAAAGCCTATGCACCGCGTGTAGCCTAAATAGAGATTATATATAAATTTGATGAGTCGACATATTCAAAACCCAGAATCGCTACAATTGGGATGTTGACACCACTTATATTTAATTTTGAAATATCAATTCTGAAAAAGAAAGTATTGTAGTAAGCTGTTAAGCCTTATTGATTTTGTATCATATTGAGTCTAAGATTTCAAATTTTACAAAAACTGCTTAATATTAAGTCAGTTGACTATACAAACTAGTGACGTCACACATTGACAAGCCCATACAAAATCTATGAAGTGATTTCGTTTTGACAACTCTTCAAAATTATCTCAATTGACTAGCCAGTCAACATCCCTATTGCAATCATGTGATCTCTGCTCGCTCTCCCTCACCGGATAAATATAGAAAAATATATTCGTTTATTTCATAATCACTCCCAAATACTGCTGCCGCCTCCTGTCTACCAACGCCCAGTGAGTCCATTCAATTCAAGTACTTGCAAGCGCCCTACATCGCAACGATTTGCAAGCATTACTCAACAGGTTTCTAATTCAGTGCAATTAGTATGCGCGACACGGTTGCAGCGTTGCGATCCGGCGAGTTGCGCAGAAAGACAGGGCTAGATTCAGGTCCGCTGGGTGCAGCGTCAGACTGAGGTCATTAGCAGCACAGCATGTTAGGTATATTGGATGGGAGTTCGAGAAGAAAGGGCAGTGAATCAGGCCAGTCAGGATACCTCAGAGGTAATGGTGGCCCGAGTAATTAATAAGTGGTTAATCCAAAGATTACTAACACTCACTCATTTATCGCTATTATTCTATTATATTCAATAGATACCATATGAATGGCATTTGGTAACTGTTAATATAAGTAGAAAAGTCCGCAGTAAATATTTACGATGGCCCTTCTTGTCTTGCATGGACGTATAATAATGTGGGTACATACATACATAACATCCCGCCCATAATCCCAGAAGGGGTAGGCAGAGTCAAAGAGGCAACAGGCCCCTTTAACCACATTCAGCCAAAAACAAAACTGGGCTGGGTTAGATGGAAAATTGTGAAAAAATAGTGTCAAGTGGCTAGCCTGTCGCCGACACAATCACATACCCAAAACCCGATACATCATTAGTCGTCTTCTACGACATGCTAGGCAAGAAGTAGCACAGTAGGCACATTGTTTTTAAGTCCCAGACCAACATAGGACAATGGGCTGGGTTGGATGGAAAATATATGGTACAACAAATAAATTGCAGGTTGTGGTATCTTGTTAGATTTTTGATGTAAGTTCGTATTACAAAAGATACCTACCTAGAGAACAGATATTGGAAAACACTTTTGCCCCCCAAAGTAACATTTGCGATGCCCGTTACTATGATAATCCGACCCTGTTCTAGTAATCCCTTGATGTGTCTTATGTATACGATTACTATATAACGTAACGTAGGAGGTAGATGTGATTACATGATCAGTTTGCGATTCTGAGTATTCTCTAAATATATATAAGGGCCACTTCACATTTCATATAGAGCACAGCAATTTCTCAGAAGATGGTACGAGCAACTATTTTTTTCTGTAGACCGGTCAGATCATCAGAATAAGTACCACTATAAGTTTAAGCTGTAAGTAAAAGGGGCTTTTTATACTGCAAAATGCATGATTACGCATCATCTAAGAAATCTAGGTTTGTGACTAGGGTTGCCAACATTTTTTCAAACTAAGTCACAAAAAATATAGTACACTCCAAAAAAATATACTATTACAATAATCTAAAAATAGACAAAGATATATATACCTATGTTCTAATTAATTATTATAAAAAAGCTATATTTATTTATAAGCAGTTCTTACTTTTTTTCATTTAAAAGAAAACAGTCTAATACCTTTTTACATTCGATTTTTAAATTAACTTTAAGGTTTAATGACATTTTATACATCAGCGAGATGTTTCGGCACCTGATGGCGTAGGAGGAGGAATATTCTTTCCAAACCACCCCGCACCGATGGCATATACAAATGTGTCGTTAAGTTAAGACATCATCATCTTCCTAGTGTTATTTCCCGTGCTTAGACGGGGTCCGCTTAGAACATAATCCTGGATTTAGCGAGTCTGGTAATTACATTGAAGCGACTGCCGATCTGACCTTCGTAACCCTAAGAAAGGGGAACCAGACAATTTTTGGATCATGGTTACAAAATATTCAAAGTTTGAATTTGCAGGTTTCATCAGGATGTTTTCCCTCATCGTCGAGCTAGTGGTATAAATATGTACAGAGATTTGAAAAATCTAGAGGTAAATGCCCGGGTTTGAACCTGCACTCCTCGGTTAAGAGGCGCGTGTCCTTACCATCGAACTACCACCGCTCTTTAAGTCAAGACATACCCCATACAATTTAAAATCACCCAAAGCAAAAAAACCAGATAGATCAGTAGTTAAGCATAATTGCAACTAAAGCATCATGCACATAACTAAAGTAAATTACCGCCATCACAATAATCAAATATCTAACAGACGTTGTATTTCTTCTATAATTTTTTTTTCAATTCGCGCGCTTTAGTCTATCGCAAATTGATATTTGCGTTTGCCATTTTATCGAAAATGGTCATGATAACAAAACCTTGCCCCATTTGCGTTCGCGAGATCGATCGAAGCCCACGCGGATAAACGGATCAGCTATGATTAATTGTATCTCTGTCGTTTAATGACTCTCATTGTTCCTTTCACTTTCCGGTCTGCCGGCCGCGAAAAAATAATCTCAATTAACATACAGTTGTTATGTATTACGATATACGTGGGAGGCCTTAGTATTTTTTTCTTGTCTGCCTCAAATACTGTTTTAAACCGTTGCTACTAAAATATGTTAAAAGGTAGGTTTTAATGGTATCCCACTGTTTATTGAAGAGATGTTTTCTATTTGGTATTATTTTTTAGTTAACATCTACGTACAACTGAGTGCATTTTATATCTAATTTTTACTAACGTTCGGTTCTCTCCACCTATGTTATAGAATCTACCCGCAGGAAGACCTTCCCCATAATAAACATCACGATAGCTTTACAAAAACGCCAATACCAGCGGCGATAAATTCCCTCAAGGAATCTCGGACGATCAGCTAAGCTAATCTAATCGTAAATCATTAGGCGAGTCGTTAGTCTCGGGAATGCCCGTATACGGCGCGTGCGCACGCCGCCGCGTGAGTCAGTGGACAACGACCTTAGAGGAGCGAGGTAAGGACGGAAACTGCCCGGTCTAGAAAAGCTGCACTGTGAAATCAATTAATAAATAATACATAAACTTTTTAGACACTAGATCCCTAGTTCGATACGAAGAATATATAATAATACATAAATAAATATCAGACTACATGTATGTGACATTGATCTGACTCCGAGGTAAGTAGCTTAAGCACTTGTGTTACAGATATCAGAATCAACAGTGGTATTACAAACATATACTTAAATATATTGGATATTAACAACCAGACACAGAACAAACACAAATATTCATCACACGAATGTTTGTCCTGGGTGGGGATCGAACCCACAACTCTTGGCGCGTAAGGCAGGATCACTACCAAACGCGCCATCAAGCTAGTTAGTCATGTGTTATGGAAACTAAACAAGGTATAGGCATTAACATATTAAAGATCCTTGAAACATTGACCTTCAAATGACCGTGTCCATCATACGAAACTTGGGCTTGGAACCACTAGCCATGGTGAGCTTTACGAGTTTAAATCTCATTGATGACACTGGTCTTAAACGTCATCAAGGAATTCCATTTTTCCTGATGAATTGGGCTTTGCATTTGCTTCTAAGAAATCGAAAGATGCCATTTGTGAATACATTTTTACAGTTATCTTGCTAATTCCAGTTTCTTGATGGCAATTTGGTGGTGAAGAAATATTCTCTAAAGTTACTTACACTAATAAACTATGTTTTACGGCTGTTAATGATTGACATTGTTGAATGCTGCTGTAGGTGAACGAAATTATAAGCAACAGCTTGTTATACATAAGTTGTCATTTATGAAATAATATTGTGCAAAACAACTGCATTTTGTAACAATCTCTGCTGCTTGTAACGAATCGAAACAGGTTCTTGGCAATATTTAGGCTAAGGTACTCCTTGTAAATGTCACAAATTCCACGCCAGACCATTTAAGCGCGGACGAGTAATGCCGTCGACGACGATGCTTACATAAATTCGAAATAAGTTAACAAAATATTAACTTTAACCTGAATAATGAGCGACGGATCATTGGAAGATGCGCTGTGTAGTTGATTGGTTTCCCAAAAAAATATTTACTAAGTTTGAGTCTAAAGTGTTACATTCACAAGTGTAAGAGTTAAACATTTTTACTATTTATTTTATGTCCAGGAAATTGCTAGATTTTAATCATGTTTTGTTACTTTGTTTCTTTTGTTTACTTATACTTATATTACTCTTATTGTAGCTTAGGCTCCAGATCACACGCTAAATATTCTCCCTATATTTAATGTACTTTTCACGTAAGTGTATTATTATGTGTGATAAATAAATCATTATTATTATTTACTATTATTATTTATTATTGTGGTTCCTGAGAAAAATATATTATGATTGATGAAAACTGGTTTAAATTTGTTATTAAAGGTCGTATTATGTTAAATTTAATCCATTTTACGACATCTTCGGAAGGTCAGAACCGCCTTAGACCTTACCTTGTCCTCCAACAAGGGTCAAACTCATTAAGTATTAAAACAGTTAATACTGGAATACTGTGTGTGACACCTATAACCTACTATCAAGGACGTTATTAAAGTTTGGTACAAAAATTAAAATACCTTATTGATGGCAATATTATCATAAAACCGGTCAAGTTCGACCTGGACTAACGTACCTACTACCTGAGGTTCCATTCTGAAAATGAGTAGTTTTCGTTATTTTCTTCAACTAGGTGACCCGATGAGTCGATGATCTGTCATTTTATACATAATGTCAAAGTATAACGGATCTTTTCATTGTAAATACAATAATTTATCCAAATTTACGCAGTCCTGCGGACTTTGCGGCATGTTGCATAATTATATAGATAAAACTTTCTTCATATAGGTATGAAGGCTTTATAAAGCTTTCATACATGATTTTCTTTAAAATTTCCAAAACCGTTAGGCAAATATTTAGCAGTATGTACTAAGTAGGTTTAAGGCCACCTCACATTGAACTCCAAAAATTCACCTATTTTTTATGGACGGGTAACCTTGAGATGTGAGTAATGGTGCGATTACATAGCGAATGGCCATTCGTAATTTGGAATAGTACCAGGAAACTATAAAATCGTAGATCCCGATCTGATAGCGTCTGACAATCACGCCATGAAACCATCCGGGCGTTAATTGACATTAGTATTTGCTATTAGTAACGACTGAAGGTTGGATAATGGTTTAGTAATGGCTTCAGTTTGTTTGTTGTGGATTTCAGACGGTAAACATAAACATGGGACTCGGTGGAAGGTAGTTTACCGCAAAAAAAACATTATTTTATTATCCACTTTAAAACTGCTTTAGTGACAAAATCCGCGTCATTTTGTATTAAGAAGAGATGTACGTACATGTAAAACTATGGAAATTCTTCGGTTTGTAG
This sequence comes from Glyphodes perspectalis, assembly GCA_951394215.1. Classification (NCBI taxonomy): domain Eukaryota; kingdom Metazoa; phylum Arthropoda; class Insecta; order Lepidoptera; family Crambidae; genus Glyphodes; species Glyphodes perspectalis. Next base: position 3,660,161 of record OX596216.1, read on the forward strand.
ACGTGTACCAAGTACCAAACGATTTTCTCTTGAACAACTTGTTTTTACCCTCTTCTATAATAATAAATAATAAATTCTCAGACTGACACACCAATTCCCTAGTTCCAAACTAAGCTTATGCTTGTACTATGGATGCTAGGTGAACGGATAGACATACTTAAATACGTTTTATAAACATCCATGACTCGAGTACAAATGTCCATGTTCATCACACGAAACATTTGCCTCTAGCGGGATTCGAACCCGCGACCCTTGTTTTCGTGGTCAGGGTCTCTAACCACTCGACCAACGGGCCAGTCTATGTACAGATGCCCCCAATATCTGTGCATAGTAACAGATATGGGGGTTATATGTGTTACTATGTAGTAGTCTCAGTGGAATCTATGAAAGAAGGATAAGGCATCGTGTTTTTTGTCGTTTAATTTCTTCGATATACAACACGACAGTACATTTCGCTAAATTTGATTGTTATTTATAAAAAAATTCGATACACATATTATGTATGTGTACATAATCGAAATATTACTTATAAACCTGTTGTGTAACTAGTTTTCCGTGTAAGTATAAAAGCTGCCAAATCCGAGTAGATTGTAGGCATACCCAGTATTAATATAACTGAGAAAAAAGTTGGCGTGTAGTTAGGTTAGAAAAAAGCCTCGATGACATCATTGATGACACGCTAGGCTGAGTCTATCGTGTTGAACTCTCTTCGTTCCGTGCGAGTCCAATGGACGATTAAAAGGTGAGTTTTTGCAAAGCGCCGATTGCCCATTTAAGGCTTAGTCAGGCGAGGTCGGGCGATATGCTAATGGTGTGATGTAACGCGGCCTACGGTCGGTGACTAATGCGACGCTTAGACGGACAACACTTAGGGTCGTATGATGTTATGTTTACGAATGACATTTTAATTCCGCAGTATTTGGTACAGGAGCAGTTTTGAGAACTATTTTTATTCATACGTTTATTTTTTCAATGCTTTTTAGAAGTATTATAACCGGTGGATTTAATGTTTACGGATTTCTTTAGAAGTTAACCAGAAACTCGAGCAGACAAATTCAAGCAGAGCTAGACATTTAAAGTAAAAAGTTATGCACTTCAAGAAAGAAACTATTTACAAAAACAAGACTACTCAGAAAAATAAAAAAGGTTGGGCTTACTGCTCCTTTGACTCTTGGGTGATTACGGGCGTGATGTTATATTAAAAAAATTAAATTAAAAAACTACGCTTTTTTTATAATTCTTGCCTATTTATATTCTTCAAACAAATGAATTCGCAAAGTCATGAATATTTACGTGGATTGTGACAAATGACGTATTTCCTTACATTTAATGAATGAATGGTACACTAGCGTAAGTTTTTAATGAAAGAGACGTCATACGGTGACAGTGATAAACTAATTGAATTATGATTGAAGTTATGTAAGTATTTTGGAATAAGTGGCGAAAAGCTTATTTTTTTCCAGATTATTATAATATCAGGTGGTTGCTTATTGGATTCATCCTACCCTAGAATCATATAGGTATGTGTAATTACGATATTATTTTCTTCATTTATTTTTAATTTTTTAAACCTCATTTGAGTTCTAGCAGCATGGATACTGTACCTAAATTTTAAATTAAGGAAAACCTTTTATTGGCCTTATTGTTAGCATAGTTTGTATTAATCAATATAAATAAATAAATTCTCCAGACTGACACACCAATTCCCTAGTTCCAAACTAAGCTTATGCTTGTACTATGGATACTAGGCGAACGGATAGACATACTTAAATACCTTTATAAACATCCATGACTCGAGTACAAATGTCCATGTTCATCAGACGAAACATTTGCCCCTAGCGGGATTCGAACCCGCGACTCTTGGTTTCGTGGCCAGGGTCTCTGACCACTCGACAAACGGGCCAGTCAAAATATGATAAGTAATCGCTGTTAGTTTTCTTAAATAAATAAATACATCAGTTGTAAAGACATTAAATAACAACGGGACATCTTTATAGAGTCTTAGCAAATACAATAGAACTGACTTACCGTAATAAATTAACTATTGTAATCAATAGTGAACACCACTAGTCTAATATAGATATTTAATTAAGACTCCGCCCACAACAAGACAAATGCCACTTGCAATGCTTTAACCGTATAATTTACATTTTATTTGGCCTATAATCAAATTAAAAATGTATCCAAGGCAAGTATCGCTGCGTAAGTGGTTTCCCTACGTACGTTAGTTTTCATTATCCTACGTGACGTATAGTGACATGTGTATAATAAAACTGTTTAATGTTTCATTTCCCCGTAAGGTCGTCGTCCAAGGTCGCACTTTTTAAAAGCAAACAGCTAATAAAATGGTATTCAATTTGGACGTTTACGGACGTAGATCGATATGGCGTGACGCATGTTTCTGTTCAGTTTAATGACACTAAAGAAAACAGAGATATTCAGTCGTGTTCGGGGATTCTTTAATTATGACGTTTTAAAAAAATACTTATTTTGGAAATACAAAACTCTTTTACGTTTGCAACTCTTTTACGTTTCCATATTAACTTTTTATTTGTATGATACAAGTTGTCAGGGGTTTAAAATAAATTCGAGAGACAGAATAATCGGTATTAGTGAGCGCGCAGACGACAGACTATTAATCTGCGGAATTTTTCGTTCTTCATAATAAATTGCTTAAAATAGACAAATTTTGTTATGAAGAACGAAAAATCCTGCATTCTAAACGAGAGCGAAGCCGCGGGAAAATGCTTATCATACGAAGTGGCTTCGGTTTTGTTTAAAACTAACGTGAAAGTCAAAATCAAATGCGCCATGACTCATTGCCGACGACATGAACGAATGCACACATTTTAGCGTTTGTTCGCAAAACAAACAAACGTGGAAAGCGGATAAACTTTTACGGCGACCAGCTTTGTTATAATGTAATTAAATATTTAATAAGTTGAACGCAAACAGACGAATATGGATTTCTTTTGTTATTATTTACCGTTTGAAATAAATATTAACTTTCTTACAAATCTCCATCTGACATATCCCAGTTTAATTTTTTGCTAAATGTGGGGCTACCTGCCCCTTTGACTATGCCGGCCCCTTAGGGGGATTACGGGCGTGCAGTTGTGTATGTATGTGTGACATAAATATTTGCCTAGGAAAATATAACGTTGTTTTTAGAATTACACTCAAAAATAAAAAGGGGAACCTTCTGCGTTCTATCTGTTTATTGTTTTATGAATGTTCCTTTATTACCAGGTGTATAGGAAAACAAAATATATCGGATGGCATATAGAGAAAAAACTAACTTAACTTCAAGCCACTTCCCTAGCGGGGTAGGCAGAGAGAACCGAACGCCATATGTCACGATCCTTACACAGCTCACTCAACATTCTTGATCCGAAAAAAAAAGCAGAAGTGAGTTACACGTCCTTTCAAGCCTATATCTTTGTAAAGAATTTGATAAATGTTGAACTAGACTTATATCTAGTATAAAGGACCCTGGATACTATTATATGACAGATACAGGTATATATTCTATTTCATGGGCCGAGCCAAGATACACGTGAGTGGAGCCGCGGTCCAAATAAGGTATGTATAAACTACTTAAATAAGTATATGAGTAAGTAATTACATGTGTCATGGAACATCTGTTATGTTTATTGCAAAGCACAGATCAGGAAACTTAGTGTAGGAGTCGATATCTTGTCAATGTTGATATATTGACAACTAAAAGCCTAATAACTGATCCGTCGATTATATGCTAATGTGTTATTTGTGGCTGATCGAGATGAAATGAAAGACGAGCCATATGTTGACTGATATCAAATTCAATGACATCGGTGGAAGGTCTGCCGTATAATGTTACAATGCTAGTTTAGAAGAGTCGCTAAGAACTTTTTAGAACTTGCGAGCCTCTTATAATTTGTATTGAATTTTAGACAAAAATCTTGTCGTACAGTGTAACTGACAGGTTTACATTTTATTATCTATTATATTTATCATATATATTAAGAAGGCTCATATCCAGTAGCATAGTTAAGTGACAAAGGGACATTTTATTATCTATTATATTTATCATATATATTAAGAAGGCTTATATCCAGTAGCATAGTTAAGTGACAAAGGGCTCTGGGGCAAAAAAGAAACTTGGGCTTTTGGTCCATGGGGGACAGAGTCAGATAATTAGGTTTTAGGTACCGCCCCGAGCCTGGGCACCCTGGGGCACTGCCCCGCATTGCCCCTGGGTAGCCACGCTACTGCTCATATCTATTTAAAAGGCTCAAAGTGATTACCTTAGAATCAGGTAGAGTCAGCCACCCGTTCCGTATTTCTGAGGGATCAGCTCCTTCCAAGGAGACCGAGGAGACTGTGCGTGGTCCTCGCTGCCTGCCCTTCCAGTGCTCAGGCTCCCACCAGTTCACGTGGTCCAGGGACCTTGACATGTCCCTTGTCACCATTGTTGGTTGTTGCCAATGTCGATTTTCTCAAACTAGTATTTTTGAGTATTAAGTTATCAAGGCACTTTCACAATTTGTCTTATGAATTCATTTGGGAGAAATGTTATCTAAACGTAACTGTTGATTTTTATCTTTCTTATTCTTAAGAAATTGTTGAGATTTACCCAACATACGGCATACGGCAAGTCGTTAGGTAGGATAACTTTCACTAATTAAAGTTCTAAGCGTTAAACTTTTCTGCAATTTAAACTGTCGTCAAAACTCAGGACATGCATACGGATTATTTTAATGTGTATTCATCATAAACTCGCTTATCTTCTCTAAATATCTTTGCTTTAGCCTTTTTATGACTCGTGTGACGCTATCATTCAAAGTTTAATGCTCTCAGTGGATACAGACATGACTAAATATAATATTCCAATCGATATAATGGTGACAACTCGAGCGTCAATTTGTTAATCAAAATAATATCGCCAACACCGGTATGAACGTACTTAATTTTTTATTTTTTATAATTTTTAAGTTAGTTAATTAAACAATACTGGTTACCAAAACTTTTTATAACTGCTTTCACAGTCCGCAATGTTTTTTTTTAATTCGGTAGCTTTGGATTATAACGCGGATTAACACTATTTGTTTCTTCACGTCGTCCTTTCTCTCCGACTTTCGGGAGCTGAATGGGCTGGTGTCCGAATGGCTGTTGGAGAATGTTTGTTTGTGTGCCCATTGCCTAGCAACAAACCACGTGGCTGTCAATGTCACGGCGCTATGGGTTCATGAATAACTTATAACCTTGTGAACACTGAACCACCGGTAAATTGACCCCGTACTGCAAACAATATGCTTTCGTTACACGAAACGTGCCGCTATCACGAATGCACAGAGTTTCTAATCCAGCAACAAATAGTTATTGAAAGGAAATATAACTTTGTTCTGGTTCAAAGATTTGAATTCCCGTTTTAGATAGAGATTGTTATTGCGGGGGAATAAGGTTGCGATTGATGTAAGTTTTTCCATTAATAAAGTGTTTATTGTGTCGAAGACAATGATGAGACAGTGAACAATATTATACTTCTTGCTTCTCGACAACCGCTTGCTTCTGTTTCAAGATCTAATAGTTATTGATAAACGAGGTTGGCAAATTCCCAACCAGAATGTCTTTACTTAGAATTAATTATCAATGTTATAACCATAATAGCTATGATCTAAGGCCAATTGTTTAATAATAGAGCTTATATTATCTATTGGTTTATTGTATTATACTTTTTTATATTATTATTTTCGACTGGCTCGATGGCGAATTCCGTAGTGACCCTGCTCTGCTCTATGCGCCAAGAAAAACATTTGTGTGATAAATACTTTTTGTGTTTGTTCTATGTCTGGGTGTCAATATCCAATATTTAAGTAAGTAAATATTTGTAATACCACTGTTGATTCTGATATTCATAACACAAGTGCTTAAGCTACTTACCTCGGAGTCAGATCAAATGTAAATATATGATGTCGTCGGATATTTATTTACTTGTTCAAATACACGAATTGACTGGGACTAGAAATCTTCAATAGTTTTGGTTTTACTGGTTATTCGTCGAAGCGACTGCCACTTCTTCCTTCCACTTCGGCCTTCGAAGACAGAGAAAATAGACATTTTTAATTTTATTTTTAAAAAATCGTCGAGGTTGTCAGTTAGTAGCAATAAAGTTGTTATGTTCCATTCCCTCTTTATTTGGGTAGACAGGAACACGTTTGAAAACTCCGTAGCGCTTTCTAAATTCTATACACAAATTAACAGATAAATTTTAGATCTCCGCATCAATCGCATTGTTATGATGAAAGATGACAATCACAACAAACACATCGTCAATTCCAAATAGAACCTTGTTGTGTAAAAGATAGAGTTGTCTTGACATTGTTCCGTCGCCCACAGCGGTACGGAGACACAGCCTTAAATGTGCACAGCATCAGTTCATGAGTCACTGCTTCCTTGTGGGGCGTGTAGAAACTTGCATAGAATGACGCCAACACTTTCGTTGCTTTGAACTTTAGACCCGCGGTAAGTTTTTTCATCTTGTTCTCAAAGGCTTGGTAGTGATTTCATCTACGCTTTATGAAGTGATCGTCATCTTTTTAGCGTCCTGTTATGTCCCGTTTTTGGTGGAAGTCTGCGACTTGATTCTGATTAAAAATTTCACGTATCTGGTACATTGAAACGATCATATCATATCATAACATCACGCCCGTAATCCCCGAAGGGGTAGGCAGAGTCAAAGGAGCAGAAGTCCTCTTTAACCACATTCAGCCAAAAATAAAACTGGGCTGGGTTAGATGGAAAATTGTGAAAAAGTAGTGACAAGTGGCTAGCTCGTCGCCTACACAATCACATACCCAAAACCCTATATACCATTAGTCACCTTTCACGACATGATAGGCAAGAAACACAGTTGGCAAATTCTTTTATAGTCCCAGACCAACACGGGACATTGAAACAATTCGTACGAATATTCAAGTTGCCCTACAATGTTAGCGTTAACCACCTAGGATGTTATATAAAAAGATATCACTACTACTATTTCATTAAAATCTTACCTAGATTGATCGCTTTAGTGCATCTTTAGAAATGTCAGCGTGAGGTAAGACATAAGATCTATCTACTATTTGTACAATTTAGTTTCTTAGCCTATCGCAGCACGGTCACAATAGGTCTTAGCGGTGCCAAGTCTTTCTTGAACAATAACAGTTTTATCTTTTAATGTTGATGATTTTATATTGTATTTAATACTTCCCAGTGACATTCGAAAAGCCTACACAATGCGTATTTCCTTCTATGCATCAATCTTTACATTATATCATTGGTGAGACGTTAAAATAAATCAGAAATTGTAGATACATAATCGTTCTTTGTAAAAAAAAAAATCTTTGGTTTTGTAATTATTTGATTTGTTCATTCAATCAGGGCATTACGAATCACAAAATTAAAATACTTTGAGTATATCTAGGATGAAATTGTAACTTAGTCCGTAGAAAAGTACATATGGTAGTATTCCATACTTTTCCATAGTTTAAGTTGATGACTTTAAATATGGCAAAAAAGTATTTTCTTATAAGTAATTAGATGACACCATCGATACTTTAGCAAAAAAAAATATAAATCGACCAATCTCGACTCTTTTTGGAATCACGTAAATTGAGATATCATAATTTAGCGCATAGCCATATACATTTCTCCGAATCCAATTCATTTTGTGCTTTTCTGTTTATTTAGTGTTTGTTTACATTTTGTTGAACGAGTGTGTCGAACTGCGTGGGATGGTCACAGGGAACGGTTTCAATTGAAAGATTGTCTCCGATGGTCGTATCGAACTCGTATTTCAATAATTGGCCATTGATGCCTTTGGCCGTTTCAAGGCTACTTTCATTGAATAAAGTAAGACAGTATAACGTTTTGCAATAAGCAAGTAACGGCTTTGATTGTTTTCATTATTTAAGAACAGTACTGAACGAATCTTAGCTTACTTTTATAATTTTTCTTGCCAAAAAATGAAAAAACAAGGGAACCAGACATTGTGATTTTGTTATTTAAAAGAAATACGAAATCACGCATGGTGTTCAACTTAGGATGTTGTATGGCGTAGCAAAACGATTCCCTGAGGTGCATAGCTAAACATATACCTAATAAAATTTTGTTGAAATATTTTATTTCGCCACGATAATAGAGAATGTAACATAATATTTAGTTTACTTTTTCAGGCGCTAATTTACAGAATGGGTGCGACTAGGAAACCGTGGTAATTAGCTAATTGAATGAAGTGCTAGCCTCGACACGGAAGGGGAGAGACCCTCGCACCCTTTGACAAGCTCGTAATTTGCTTAGCGACAGAACTATTTACTAATCTGACTGGCCCGATGGTCGAGTGGCCAGAGACCCTGGCCAATGTTTTCAAATGTTTCGTGTGTAGAACATGGGCATTTGTACTCAAGTCATGGATGTTTATAAACGTATTTAAGTATCCGTTCACCTAGTATCCATAGCACAAGCATAAGCTTAGTTTGGGACTAGGGAATTGGTGTGTCAGTTTTGAGAATTTATTATTTATTTATTTATTTATCAGTTAGTGCATATAAACAGACACATGAACATTCTATCATTCGCATCGTCGTCATAATGTAATTTATTTCCAATAATTTATGTCATTGCAAACATGAATTAAGATTACTGACATTGTAGAAAATTAAACATATATATCGATGCTTTTTGATTGATTTCATTATTACAAATTTATTTTGCTTATACATGCTTGTATTATGGATATAATGTTTACGTTTGTACTGGAAATATTCGTTAATCTCAAATATGAGAGTAAGTTACCGTGTTTACCACATTAACATGTGTTACCGTTTGCAAATGGGACAAATTGCGAATGGGACCAAATGTGAATGAGACAAAATGCGAATGGGACAGAATGCGAATGGGACAGAATGCGATTTTCTAAAATCGTAATGAAATGAGAATGGCACAAACTGCGTCAAACCAACCAGCATTTGAATCTATCGCATTTGGTCCCTAACTACTGGTTCAAGCCCACTAAATTAGATCATACCATCTATCATCACAAGTCTTAAATTCAACGACAAGGTTAAATATTTCAGCTATTCTACCATTACCTACTCACTCATAGCCTTGTTACCAACCGCTCAAAGGCAAATCATAAAAACAGACAAAAAAAGCGCAGATGACCTATTGTTTCGCAAATGAAGCCAGCGTTCAAATATGATCAAACATTAACGACCAATTACTTAAATCTGGACAGGGCGAGGTCCTGCCAAAAGCGTCGGGCTGTGGGCGGCCGAGCTGGCTGAGGATAAGGTTGGCAGTGCGCCTACGCACGCCGCAAGGAGAACTTGCAATTATGAACGCTTTGTTTATGTAACTTATATGAGATGTTTATAGATAAGTATTACCTATTTGCATTAGGTATATTTTAAGCAAGTATCTTAATATTTTTTTACAATTCATTATCATGATTCGTTTTGTAAATATACCTATTTTTAAAACTGATGGTCGTCTTAATGACCTGCGTGTTAGTAGTTACTTATAGACATTTTGTTCATATCATCATCATCTTCCTAGCGTCATGTCCCGTGTTTAGACGGGGTCCGCTTAGACTATAATCCAGGATTTAGCAATGTGATATTTTCTGAAATCGTGACGAAATGCGAATGGGACAAACTGCGTCAAACCCACCACTATTTGAATCCATCGCCTTTGGGTTCTATATGGATATAATGTGATTAAATGAAAATGATAGCAACTTTAAATGTCATGATATAGGAAGATAAAGATAAAAACGATTAGACAGACCCGTATGAACTACTCATACTTATATGAATGTGCATCATAACGTACACACATTCAAATTATATTATAGACTATTTTTTCTCATTCCTATAAAACTAACATAATTTAATTTTATCAAATAACATAAAACTTTGATGATTTATCTTTATGTGAGTTATTAAACAAGGTACATTCAGTCAATTTTATGAGCAACAAAACTTTGATTCGAAATGTAAATCGTCCTTTTGTAGAGTCGTGTCATTGTCTTGATAAAGACATAAAAGACGTATTTAAACTGCAGTGTGCACGCAGCCCTGCTTGCAGTCTGCAAGTGGCCAGTAATTGTTTAGTCAACAAACGGTCATTTCCTTCTAATGGTCGTCAGTTACAAGGGGGACATCGTTCTTAGGAACTGTTACATTGTATACAAAATAACTTCATATTAACACGTTGAAACCACTTTCACTATATAGGTAAGTACTAAATTACCACAAAAAGTTACTTATTCGTAAGCAAAATAGTTTAATTTTAAAGATAAATTGGCCTTTTTAAACAACCTGTGTAAGTTGTGCCCAATACAATTGTACTAGATATTATATTTTTGCAAGGATAGAGAATACATTTCAACACGCCCGCATTCCACGAAGGGGTAGGTAGCATTCTGGGAGAAATAAACTACTCAAACCATATCCAGTTAAAAAAAGAAAAAAATGAGTTTGATGTAAAAACCTATAAAAAAAACAATGTTATAAATATCAAATCTTAGAAACGTTAGAAAAATATCGTTCCGGTTTATACTTTGTGTAATAGGTAAGTATGTTTTGCACATCTCTAAAATAGTATTATAAATTGTAGCGCAGGTAATGTTTCCTTTACATGATTGCACAGTAAACCCATTCATTAACTTTTGGTTGTTAAATTAACAAAAACACACGCCAACTACCTTGAAGAATGTTCGCGTTTATGATCATGCCTCTTTTTCCCACTTGGCACATATGGGAACGTTTCCAGGGTCCTGCGATCGAGAGAGCCCCCTGGTCCCAGATTACCAACGAATGACGGACATATATTTAAAATTAAAAAGTAAAAAAAAAAAAAAAAAAAAAAAAAAAAAAAAAAAAAAAAAAAAAAAAACACAACTAATACGAATTAGCGAAATCGGTAAAGCAGTACCCAAGTTATATCTATGGGGTGGACCACCCTTATCACTTAGGGGTATAAAAAAAAGATAACAACCTATTCTCAGACCTACCAAGTGTACATTGTCTAAAATTTCATTAAAATCGGTTAAGCCGTTTCGGAAGAGTATCGCAACTAACATAGCGACACGAGAATTTTTATATATTAGAAATATAATAATAAAATATATTGATTTCCTCATGTGCCCAAGGCCAATCGGTTAAAGAGGTGTTTATGATAATGGCAGATACTACAATTTTATTCGATAACTAGCTGTGCCAGCGGTGTCACCCGCGTTTATGGTTAATATTATAAAGACTATTTCCGTCATACATGATTTCTATGTAACTTTAACCATTAAGGCTGCACACGCGACGGAAGCTTAAAAAATGGAGTAACTTCTCCCGTTTTTCCAACATTTCCCTTCATTACTCTGCTCCTATGGATTGTAGCGTGATGAAAAGTATACTATAACTTGCCCAGGAGTATGAAGAATAATTGTACCAAGTTTCGTTAAAATCCGTCGAGTAGTTTTTGTTTCTATAAGGAACATACAGACAGACAGACAGACAAAAATTTTACTGATTGCATTTTTGGCATCAGTATCGATTACTAATCACCCCCTGATAGTTATTTTGAAAATATATTTCATGTACAGAATTGACCTCTCTACAGATTTATTATAAGTATAGATATGCAATCTGTCACGCCGCATCGTGAGCGATACGCTGTCAGTATTCACTGTGTGCAACATGCGGTGCAATAAGTGCACGATTCGATTGCTCAAATGTGCCGTAAAGCTATTCGGCATGCTGGCTCCTGCTTGGTAAGCTATTCGCTGGATGTTCTTAGAAGCGCCTATTAAACGGAGGGTGGCAATGATAAAGGCTTTGATTAGAGACTTGTCGGATTTCCTACCTATTTACAATATTTTACTACATACTTTATTTATTACATATAATATATTTGGCAACCTAGTAGTTAGCCTTTAAACTAAATTTAATCACACACTAACGGAAATTTATAACATTTATTATAGCGGTGGTAGCTCAATGGTAAGGAAGGACACGCGCCTCTTAACCGAGGAGTGCGGGTTCAAACCCGGGCACGTACCTCTGGATCTTTCAAGTCTATGTACGTATTTATACCACTAGCTCGACGGTGAAGGAAAACATGGTGATGAAACCTGCAATATCAAACAATTTTGGATTTGTAACCATGATCCAAAAATTGTCTGGTTCCCCTATCTTAGGGTTATGAAGATCAGATCGGCAGTGGCTTCAATGTAATTACCAGAATCGCTAAATCCTTGATTACGGTCTAAGCGGACCCCGTCTAAGCACGGGACATAACGCTAGGAAGATGAAGACTTACGGAAATTTATAGAAGGATTGGCGTAAATCTTTATATTACTTCTACGTACGTTATTTGCGAATAGAATCAATTTCAAAAAATTAAACAGAAAAAAATAGAACCCTTTATTTTTTTTTATGTGTTTTTATGCATAATAATGTCAGCTTACCATCTGAAAGAACAGACGCTGTAATTATTTTTGTGTTTGCATGACTCTTTGAAACATATCCGAAGAAAGTCTAAACGCATGGTATACTAAGGGCTCGGTATGTCGGTGGCATGCGTTACTTACAGCCCATTCTGACTAATTGAACACTGTATCGTAATGGACACTTGAGTCAACAGCACAAGGAATCCATAGAGTAGCATCTGAGCACAACGGATTTGAATTCCAAGACATTCGTGTGATGAACATGGACATTTGTACTCGGGTCAAAGATGTTTAAAAACGTATTTGAGTATGTCTATCCGTTCACCTAGTATCCATAGTACAAGCATAAGCTTCGTTTGGGAATAGGGAGTTGTTGTGACCGTCTGGACAATTTATTTATTTATTTACATGCATATTTGTTGCATGCAGTAAGGTCCAAATCATAATTAATTAATCAACTATTACACATTTGCACAACTTATAGATGCAAATGCGTCATAATGTTATTATAAACTATTAATAAAAAATAGAGATCGTGTGAGAATTTGTATCTAAGAAGCGAACTATCTATCTAAATAAAATTTTCATCACCGTAAAGACTCTTTCTGTCAGGAAGTGAAATGTTATTTACAGATAGCGCGCCAGTTGAATGCAGTCGTCTGAGACGAGAAATATCTGAGCTCTGCATTCACTCGCGGACTATCTGTATCTTACACAGATTAATTCAACTAAAATTATTTTGCCACAAAACGATTAAAGCGTTAATAACCGGTGTCGGGAGTCGAGGAGTGTGTCGCAGTCATTAGCAAATTGAGAGCACAATCGACTCCGCACACATCAGTGTCCGTCGCTGGTCCGTTGCCCCGGCGCGCTTCAATTTGAACTAATGTTAAGTCGCGGAGACGCTTGTTTTGTAACCACAAGTAGCTCGCAAAAGACGCGTGGCACTACACCATTATGGGCAATTTCGCGAGCTAAATTCAACTCTTTCTACATAGTTGAAGCTATTAGGTAAAGGGCGGCGGTGATCACTTACCATCAGGTGAACCGATTGCTCTCCTTACATAAAAAAAAACTAAACTGAACTCTTTCTATAAGACGAAAGTCGATCGCTCTCAGGTTTTTGAAGCCACGGTTAAATCTAGAATGGGGAGCGGAGCGCTATTTGGTAGATGTAATTTACTTTATCAATGAATTTTTTGCCGATTTCTGATATCGTGATATTTATCATACAGCTTTGCAGTCCTATAAATTATTCGAACTCAATAGAAGCCTGAATGCAAATTTCTAAAGTTATTTAACACGACAACTCCACTTTCATTTACCTTTAAATATCCTCCTAACTATCAACAGAATTCTGAATGAAGAATGTTACATCGTGTCAAGAAGACAAATGTTGCAGATACAATTTCGCGCGTACACGAAGATTTAAAGGGCTACTGTGATTCCGAACGGGACGTCATGAAAAACGCTCGAATACTGCTAATAATTTATCTACGTAAGTAGCAATCTTGCTCGTTTCATCGCTATTATCATGTCCACAGGCTAATAAAGCACTGTCAGAGCAAAATGAACTTTCGCACACAGTAATTCAGTTCATTCATACTAGCCCTTGCGCTACATAAATGTCTTTACGGAGTAAGTCTCCTGTGTTAGGTTGCATTACCATCATAACTTATTGCCGATAATTGTAGCTAAGCTTCTCTCTGCAGTATAGACGAGCTAAAGATAGTCTAGAAAATACACATTATACCCCTTACTTATAATTTATAGACTCGAGTTATTTTAATACTATGGACGTTATTGTAATGAGGGTTTTCAAAAAATAAAAACCGCCAGATGACGCGAGGGAGTCTCGCGGTCTTATCACTGTCACTACCTATTGGCTCTTTTTTTGACAGCACCCTTCATAATGTAACACTTATGTCAGATTGTTCTGATAACTAACCAATGAGGAGGATAACAAGACCGCAAGTCACAGTTACGCCACCTTTTGGGTGCTTTAATTCAAAAAACCCTAATTATACAAAAACACAAGACACTTGTACAGATGGGTATGTTTTTTTGCATTCAAAAACGGTAGAAAAACCTTGACAAGGTACGGTCAACATACAAGGGGTACTTTATATCCCGCAAATTGATAAATCATATACTTTACTATAATAAGTACTATATTTACGCAATTTCCTTAGCGGGCTAGGCAGAGAGAGCCGAACGCCACAGGGCATGGTCCTTTGGTACACACCTCACTCGCATCTTTGACATTCATAACTCTTCATACACGCTCTACGGTTCTTATGGCTCCTGACATCATCTTCTGATAACACACGATCAATTTGATCGTGGTAGGTGAACCGGTTTCCTTCCATTTTCACATTGTAATCTGATAAATATAAATCCTGCTGGCACGATAGTCTCTATGACGGACTGAATTCCACGTAATCAATGTCGCGGACAAGAGAAGTAAACAAATATACTAAAACGTTTAAACATCACTCACTTGAAGCTCGAATATAAACTTACATAACTATGTATGTCAGCGGTGCCCGCGGTTTCGCCCCCGTTTATGGTTAATATATACTATATACAGGCTGTATATAATAAAATAGCCTATAGCCTCGATAAATTGACTATCTAACACTGAAATATTTTTTCAAATCGGACTAGTAGTTCCTGAGATTAGCGCGTTCAAGCAAACAAACCCTTCAGCTGGAAATTGTTGTGTCAGTCT
Source organism: Glyphodes perspectalis (assembly GCA_951394215.1). NCBI lineage: Eukaryota > Metazoa > Arthropoda > Insecta > Lepidoptera > Crambidae > Glyphodes > Glyphodes perspectalis. The sequence continues at coordinate 3,675,361 of OX596216.1, forward strand.
GGAGAATTTCTTAAGTGAATTAACATGGACGCATGACATTTTTGCACAATATGCCCGTTAATGCCCATTTATACTCAAATTTATTCTGTTTGTCCTCTGCAATAGACGCAATCACAGGTTCTTCGAATAATAAATCGGTGGCGCATATTCTAAAAATAAATTACCTCTAAGAATAAGTAAGTATAAACATGTTTTGAACCCGATCAAAATTCCCAAAAATGTCACATTATTTATGAGACGGGTTTAATTTTCGCTATAAATCCCAATATGTATCCGAATTTGTCTGTCAACATACTTAATGTTAAGTATGTTGACAGACAAATTCGTAGTAACTGATACACGTTCGTATTTTCCTGTAACCTAACATTAAGTTCAATAGCAATGCTAAAATAACAACGAGCTCAAAAATTCCTCTTCAGTAACGTCACTATTGTTGACGATTCAATTTGTGTGGGGCCGTTCTATTCCGTTTTATATTATTGTGGCCGTAACACTAGTAATATCTTGATGGCTTAGCTTTAGGTCGGCTACACGTCGGATACTAATCGTACGACGGATACAAAAGTAGGAACTGTCGTATTGCAAGGAATCTGTAGTTTAGTTTATAGCATACCTAGTATTTTCCACACAAGGTTATTTTTAGTTTAAGCGACAACTCATAACTACTTAATTAACTCATTATTCTAATAAACCAACTTAAAGGATTTAACAAAATGAGCTATATATGAATGCTGTTTCGTATGATAAGTAAAAAAAAAATACAATATAGACAATCAGCTGATCAAGTTATGTGTGGAAAGTAAATAAATAAATATGTGTTCATAAAAGCCTATAAATTAGTTTCTTAGAGTAATGTGTTAATTAAGTAGGAAACTGGTTTCGCATAAACTTAAAAATAACGTTGTATACCTACACTTGACTGGTATTCTTAGTATTAATTGCCTAGGATATCCAGTAAAGAAACCAAATAAAATGCTACATGTTTGAAGTTAAGCCAAATGGGGGGTTTTGGATAAAATATCCAGCACATATCATGACTGTATTTGGGGTGTCATTAGTTACCTTTCATAGTGGCAATAAATGTCGACACAAAAGGGTAACAGAACACGCAAAATGCCTCAAGCTCTGCCGGGTTTCTGGTCAGAAATAACCCCCGGCCAAACAACGTTTCCAGCCTTAGAGGACCGTTAGCATAAGAGGATCCTAGCATTGAAATTACACTGGTTACATTGATGGAGAGTTAACGACAATAAGCAAATGCCCATGCTATGGCCCAGCGGTACAATAGGGATGATGACTGCATCAAAAAACTATAATTCTATTTAGTCCGTCAGTTAGATTATACAAAAATACTAGACACATATTTTTCGCTTTATCAAAAATGATCAAAAAATCACAAAGATAAAAAGCATCAAAGGTATGAAGTGGGGGCTTGCGACGTCACTATTTAGTAAAAATTTTACTAAATACTGACTAAATAGTGAATTTGTGACGTCACGCGCAACTTGAATACATTGTATCTTCGTCAATGTTTGTTTGACAAATAAGTAAAAAAATACGTGTTCAATATTTTTTTATAATCTAACTGACGGTCTAAACAGAATTTTTTTGTCGTCTAGGTTATTAGGCCACTCGTAGGATGAGTAAATTTTGGTGATGAATTGATGTTAATTTCACATTATAAAAGGTTTACATCAAAGATTGATCTTGTAATAAATCTAAGCTAATAAGTTGCGTTATCTAGTTTATCTTTTCTTCCAGAAAATCATCGTCCTTGTCCAGTAGGTGCATACTTCGACAATTTTGTACATTTCCACGTATTCCGTCCGACTAATTGATACGAGACGTGTCCAAGTGCGGCGGACCTTATCGATAATCGCGCGATACGTGTGTCATCGTGTTTTGTAAGACAATTTGTCTGTGCGGACACCGTGGCGGTGGCAATAAATCGCTTTGTTGCGGTTTGACGACATTCAGTTTTGTGGCAATCACAATAGTCCGGTATGCTCTGTTACGAATTGAATCTGCAGAAATGTAGGCTGTACAGTTTGATGTTATCTAAGCGTTCGGCCTGAAAAATCGATAAATTTTTATTTATAAGTCACTTTACGTATTACCATCATTAAGCTTCCAAGTTATATAAACGTTTTTTGTCAATGATAACCAAATTTAAAGCTTCAAATTCTAAGTGATTTACACCAATGGGAAATTTATGGTTTAGAGCAGTGACTTCAGTTTTTGTGGCCGGAGATCACTTTGATGTCATAGTTATAACAAAATAAAAAATTGCTTTTGATTACAAATTACGAAACAGGATTATTAGCTTTTCGTTGCGCCGGTGTGGTCCACGGATCTTTGGGACTAGTGTTGTCGCTCAATAGGCCAATATCGATAGTTGCAGACAATCGATAGTATCGCCAGTCTATCGATGACGCCATTGAGTAAATACTATAAATGTAAAAGTAAGATCAACCTAGTTGACGGATTAACATTTGGAGGATAAAAAAGTTCTAGGTATGGTATGGAATTGTTTTAAGGCGAGTCTCCACCGAACAAAAGTTGCCAATTTTTGTGTTGGCAACACGTGTTGGTGACAAAAATTTCTGTAAAGGCGAGTCTCCTCCGAACAAAAGTTGCCAACTGTTGTGTTGGCAACACGTGTTGGTGACAAAAAATTCTGTAAAGGCGAGTCTCCTCCGAACAAAAGTTGCCAACTTTTGTGTTGGCAACACCTATATGGTGACAAAAAATTCTGTAAAGGCGAGTCTCGTCCGAACAAAAGTCGCCAACTTTTGTGTTGGCAACACGTGTTGGTGACAAAAGTTTCTGTAAAGGCGAGTCTCCACCGAATAAAAGTTGCCAACTTTTAAGTTGGCAACACATGTTGGTGACAAAAGTTTGGTAAAGGCGAGTGCGTCTTCACAAAATAAAAGTTGCCAACTTTTGTTCGGTGAAGACCCGCCTTTAGACAGTAGTAGGTATAGAATGAAAAATGTTTGAGCGGGCACAGAATCTCGTTTCTATTTAAGATGTAATAGCTATAATAATAAGAGCGTTTTGATGGATTGGCTTCCTTATTGAAAATTTGATTAACGCCTCGAATTATGCGACAGATGTCCATAAAATTTGAGATATTGCTGTAATGATGACTAGATAGTAATTTGTTACTTTCTTCCTAATATTTTGTCGACTCGTCTTTGTACATGATCTGGATCCTAAGGATTCAGAGATTACTTCTTCAAAATGCTCGATACAAGGAGAATTTCAAAAGTGCCTCTTTTACCACCTCATGCTTTATTTGTCAAAACTCAAAGTGTTAATGCAGCTATTGGCAGGCCCGTTGGTCGGGTGTTCAGAGACCCTGGCCACGAAACCAAGGGTCGCGGATTTGAATCCGGCTAGGGGTAATGTATCGTGTGATGAACATGGACATTTGTACTGGAGTCGTGGATGTTTATAAACGTATTTATGTATGTCCATCCGACCACCTAATACCCATACCACAGGTTTATAAGCTTAGTTTGGCACTAGGGAATCGGTGGGTCAGTATGGAAAATGAATATATTTATTAATTTTTTTTTTTTTTTTAGCTCTATCATTAGGTATATATGTGACGCAAAGATTCACTAATAGTTTCTGATTGAAGGTTTTTTTAAGACGTTCTTTCTCACAAAACTGATCAGGAGGTTACTGAATTAGATTTTTCAAGTGTCACACATCATCTTTATGCTTTACCTGCTCACCCACTGACCTCTCGCGCCCATTCAATGTTCAAAGTTATAAATACCGCTTTAATCATCGAACTTGTTGTAATTCCCAGTTTATTTACCCAAATTGTGGTAATTTATAGACAGTGCATGTGGATCGTGAGTGTCGCGTGACCGGAGATAGGTTTGTAGGTTGTCTGTCCAATCGATAGGAGGCGACGGACACGCGATTACTCATATATAGGACACTGATTATACTTTTTTATTATGGAATGCCAAACAGGGACCGCATTTGTTTATTTTACGAGGCAGCTGAACTCTTGCTTTTTTTTTCTTTGCATTTCCATTACGTATTCAATTGTTTCTTTCGTGATTAATTCCACGTTTAAAAAAGTCACGGATTCGTAAGCAGCCGGTACAATTTGCTATATTTATGATACACGACACGCCAATATTGACGAATATATTGCCAAAAATTAGGTTGAAAATATTGGAGTTACCAACTTTTTAGACGTTCGCGCCAGTAAAAACTATGTGCTAAGTTAATTTTACTTTTCAGTGTTGATCTTATCACTATACTTTTAAATTAAAATTCTCAATGATTCACTCATATTATTTGCATGAAAATTTATAGATTATTGGATTCTGATGACAGATTATAGATACAAGATGCAATTAAAACCACTTTTCAAATTTGAATATGGCAATTGTTAGGAAAAATAACGATATATGTACATTTCTTTTTTTTTTTATGTAACCTAGTACAAAAATATTGAGTTATGTCATCACAAAGTTATCTTTAGATAACCTACGTTTGTATTGTATACTGCAGCGCGCCGCCGCACAAGATATTTTATTGTAAAAATTTTACCTACTCTTTTTTTTTCATAAATGTGATATATTAACGATACCTAACTTAACGGTGGTAATAAATGCATCTTTTTATACTTTTGGAAAGTAATACTATTTATTACTTTCCAAAAGTATAAAAAGATGCATCATGCGTTTTTACAAAAGATATTATTATGTAAATTACCTAATCACACCGAGCGGTGTTCCAGCTACCATTATACAGTCATCTACCCTAAAACGATTTAAACTAACGGAGAATCAACTAAACTAAACTTCAAACTCAAAAATGGCACATTCAGTAAGTTAATAGCGTAACGTTATTCGGGAAATTTCCTCGCGATCAGCGCACTGGCCTCCATGTTCATCTCTAATCTGTTCTATTAATCAGCATACTAATTTTATAAGCCACATTTTGCGCCCACACATGCAACTACATAATATCTACTTACCTAGTTAGATTATCAACACTAGTCCGGGACTTTGTTACTCTTATTATGGCCCATCTATGCCGAAATTACTTTTTTTGGAACAAGAAGAGACATGATAACATACTTAAACATAACTTGATGGCATAACATATTGAATGTTGCTCATGTTAGAGCGGTGGTAGCTCAATGGTAAGGACACGCGCCTCTTAACCGAGGAGTGCGGGTTCAAACCCGGGCACGTACCTCTAGATTTTTTAAATCTATATACGTTTTTATACCACTAGCTCGACGGTGAAGGAAAACATCGTGATGAAACCTGCAAATTCAAACTACTTTGAATTTGTAACCATGATCTAAAATTGTCTGGTTCCCCTATCTTAGGGTTAGGAAGGACAGATCGGCAGTCGCTTCAATGTAATTACCAAACTCGCTAAATCCTGAATCATGGTCTAAGCGGACCCCGTCTAAGCATGGGACATGACGCTAGGATGATGATTGAATGTTGCTCATGTCGAATCCATGATGCTTACAATATAAGGAAACAAAATCTATATATATAAAAGAAAGTCGTGTTAGTTACACTATTTATAACTCAAGAACGGCTGAACCGATTTAGCTGAAAATTTGTGGAGAGGTAGCTTAGAACCAGGAGTCTAACATAGGACTTTTTATCAGTATATTATTTTTTTAATTTTTATTTTCTAATAAAAAAAATTACTTAATATCATCTAAAATCTGCTTATTTTTTATTGCCTCTAAGGCGGAACAGAGTTCGCCAGGTCAGCTAGTATCTAATAAAGACCAACTTTTCCACAAGTTATCGAATTAAAATGTGCTTTCAAGGAGTTGTTTACTATTAGGTAATGCATAGTGGGTACCTACGTTTCACATATCTTTTTATATGTAAAAATATTTTGCAGATTAATATCTATACATAAGCTATAAAGTACAGCAAGATTAATATCTATACTTATAAATATTCGTGAAATCCCGACTTAATTGCATGCTTAATTTAATGCGTCGAGCAATTAACGATATCTATTAATGCTATCTATTTTGCAGTGCAGAGACGGGGAAAAAATCTAATAACTTTTATTTGTTTGTAATTTCAACATCATATTTCACCATCATTTTTTTTTCTACTAAGGAGCCGAATTAACATTATGTTACGGTCCCAGACCGGGAGTAAAAGCAAATCTTACAATTAAGATTTTAGTGAGGTCGATCTGACCTACACCTGCCCTTAGCCAAATGCGCGCCAGCGCTTCCATAACGAACTTCGCTACCGCTCGTATCGCGCCACAAACTTGTTTACTAAGAACTCATAGTGCGGAACTCGGAGTTAATTCCCGATTTGTCCACCCGAATAATTCAGTGGTGCGATACGAGATTTAGAGAAGTTCGTTATCGCATTTGGCTAAGCACCCTGGGTAGGGTGCTTAGCCAAACGCCAGGTCGAAATAGGATCATACTTACACATGATCATTACAGTTATTCAAAAGTAGTCATGAGTGAGAATTAGAAAGTGTAGGAAGTAGTAAGTTTCCTAACCGAATATGAAACAAAATCCCATTTAGCTAAGGAATTTCAAGAACGCATGCAAGACTGATCCCAAGATAAGAGCGTGCTATTAACATGGGCGTTGTTTAGCAATATTGACTGCGTCGCTATCAACAGCGTGCCTGCTGATAACACTCAATGAGGGCATTCGAAAAGCTTCACTGATAATGATAACAACGAGTAGTTCTGTAACCAATCCTCAAGCCATTCTATACATAGGTACACTTTCCCATGTTGGTCTGGGAATTAGAATGGGGACAACTTTGTTCTTTGCCTAACATGTCGTAAAAGGCGACTAATGGTATATCGGATTTTGGGTGGCTGATTGAGCAGGCGACGAGCTAGCCACTTGTCACTACTTTTTCACAATTTTTCATTTAACTTAGCCCAGTTTTATTTTGTTGGCTGGATGTGGTTAAGGGGCTAACTACACCTATAGCTCTGCCTACCCTATGGGATTACGGGCGTGATGATGATACATTGCCAACTTAGTAAAAATCTCTTCTTTATTTCAGCAGTTAGAAGGCTAAGTTACGCAGATCTTATTTTATCTTAGGTCTAGTTTCTTGGGCCAGGTCTTTGAGTTAACGCAAAATTACGCTATGACGCAGCAAAATAGGACATAGGTATTTATCGATATTTAGCCTATGTGTTTCTATATGTCTAACTAAATTAACAATAACTAACTAACTAAACTTCACGTCACTTCCCTAGCGGGGTAGGCAGAGAGCACCGAACGCCATATGGCACGATCCTTACACACCTCACTCGCCTCTTCAACATTCATAATCCTTTTAATACAAGCTCTACGGTTTTTAAGACTCCTAAAATCACCTTCACAATTAAAAATACGTAAACGATAATCAAAAAGAAGTGGGTATAATTTACCAAATGTGTCAATATTATACACTCGTATGTTTTATGGGAAAGAACGCCATTCAAATTGAAAATTGTTACATTTATCCGTGATAATGGGAAACTGATATCTTGATTGAAAGAATGTTTATTATTGATACATAAATGCGACGTATTGAAAAGTCATATATTTATGTATGTAACATTAGATAATATATTAGGAGCGGTGGTAGCTCAATTGTTAGGACACGCGCCTCTTAACCGAGGAGTGCGGGTTCAAACCCGGGCACGTACCTCTGGATTTTTCAAGTCTATGTACGTATTTATACCAATAGCTCGACGGTGAAGGAAAACATCGTGATGAAACCTGCAAATTCAAACAATTTTGGATTTGTAACGATGATCCAAAAATTGTCTGGTTCTTCTATAATAGGGTTACGAAGGTCAGATCGGCAGTCGCTTCAATGTAATTACCAGACTTGCTAAATCCTGGATCATGGTCTAGGCGGACCCCGTCTAAGCACAGGACATAACGCTAGGAAGATGATAAGATAATATATTAGATTAATTATTACCTACATTCGACAAACATATTTGTGAATGAAGAAACAAAAAATTTGTGCCGGGATCATAAAAAAGATAAATTTGGGTGAAAACCGACCTATTTCAACTTAATTGACAATATGTTATATGAATTACTTCGGTTAGCTAATAGCACCGTGTGTATGTGTGTAGACAATTACGTGGATAGCGTAATAGCAATTTGTAGGGCATCAGGTCGTCCATTGTGGTCGCCCCAAATAAGGCGTTGTCGAACTATCGAACTGGGGCCGCATTGGAACATTAAAGCTAGCGTAATATTTTGTTGTGACAAAGGTTTTTTATTATCGCGGCGTGCTGAAATGAAGGGAGGATTTTTTACATTAATAGGTATTAGTTTGAAATTATACAGCGATGTAAATCAATATAACTTTCGCCAATTAATCTATTTATATGTTGTAAAGTCGCCGAAGAGTTTGTTTGAAGGAAAGGAAATCGATCGATCGAAAATTTACTATTTCAAATCGAAAGAATCGATTAGAAAAACGTTTCAGATAGTTCATTTACAGAAAGAGGTATTATAAAAAAAAGTATATCTATAAGTACAAAATTGCGGGCGGCCGCTTGCATGAAATAATAGAGAAATAAAATAAATAAACAATATCAGGCTATGTACATAAAATACATATTTTTATAACAATTCTTTGAATTAAATTGATCCGACTCCGAGGTAAGTAGATTAAGCACTTGTATTACGGATATCAAAATCAACAGTGGTATTACAAATATATATTTAAATATTGGATATTAACACCCAGACACAAAACAAACACAAGTATCCATCACACGAATGTTTGTCCTGGGTAGGAATCGAACCTACAACTCTTGGTGCATGGGGCAGGGTCACTACCGAATGCGCCATTGAGGCAGGAAATAATCCTATGGATACGTACATAATACTGATATTTTTTAAATTACTTAGCATGGGAATAACACTGATTGATAGAACAAGTAGGCAAGTAAAAACATCACACACTCCATAACCCGCTTTTTTTTAACATATATGGATGTACGTGTTAATCCTACTAATATTATAAACGCGAAAGTTTGTTGTATGGATGGATAAATGTTTGCTACTCTTGCATGCAAAAACTACTGAATGGATTTTAATGAAACTTAAAAATAATATAGCTCAAACACCTGAATAACATGAAGGTTATGTTTTATCGATGTACCACGCGAGCGAAGCCGGGGGCAGATGCTAGTATTATATTATTATTATATACTTTCTTTTTCGTTACCAACACGCTACTATATCTAACCGTTTTTCATAGAAAGTTGTTTTGTATATTTTATTCATCACTTGTACATTTTCCAATATCAAATCTAACTGTAATTTGCATAATATATTGTGTCTATATAGTGCCTAGTACCTAAGTACAGGTCTAGTCTACTTGCAGTTCATAAATAAGGAAAATTGCAATCCATTCGACTGTCGTCAAATTCAATTGAATCGTCCATATTATTATTCTCTCGCCACTTCAAGTAGCCGATCGCAAGTAGATAGAGCGTCTAGCGGCGGACTCGATGAACGGAACCGCGGGGTTCAAGGTTCAAATCCGAGACGGCGCGGCGAGTGCTCAAACACTTCGCGAGTCGGTTAAAACCGTTGGTGACGCGTTCACTTGCGTTTGTCGTAAATACAATTGAACGATTTGATGTAACGATGAATTTATTATCTGTAGTGGTTACAGCACTTATTGACTGGCTTCGGTTCATAATCTGAAGTATTAACACTTATTTTAATGAGACGTCACATGGAATAGGACTTACTTATGCAAGGAAACCTACTATAAGAATTAGGTATATCGTCGAGTGTTCATAGTAAAACAAATAAATTTATCGTTTAATTTAAGCAACTTACAAATAAATGTTTTGTATTAAGTACATATAAATGTTGGCCCGTATAATACTCATATCTTTTCCGGCAGAATATTCCAACCATTTTAATAATAAATGATCAAAATAAATGATCCATTCTAATAAATACCGATGGTAGGTATATTATTTATAGCACCTTATCCTAACAAGTTGTACTTAGAACGACGCCGTATGGTACCTAAACAGGCTAGACTTTTAATTAATAGACTAATTGAGCTAGTTTTCGACTTAAACAGACATACATACAGCATTGACATTTTTAGTAACCATGATCATCATCCTTTAATTAGTCCAAGGTCCAAGATCATTTATATAGTGCACATAATTATTATGCTTTATTTTCCTGTCAACACAAATACCTTTAAAGTTTAGAATTCCAATAGATATTATGCGCTATACGGCACTAGTATACACCTGAGACTTAAACACTGTATGGCAGTCACTATATCAGTTGGAATCCGCGCCACTAACTAGGCATTGCAGTTCCTCAGGTGCTCCAACTTGACCCGTAACTTACGTCACACATTGACATAATAAGCGCTCCAAATGACAGATATCTGATATCTGGTATCCATAAGTATCTCACTCACATAAACGTGGCTTCGGCTCGAAGGACCATGAAAACGATTGGAATACAAAATAAACTTTTATAAAACAAAGATTATATTGTAGCAAAAATATGAATTACAAAAAACTGTTTTATCTTCGTGACATTTTCTCTGTCTTCTTTTCTTATATTTTGAATGTTTATGGCCACTATGGCCAACATACCAAAAAGGTTCTTAAAACCTTAAAAACACTAAAGTATGACAACGTGAGGTCCCTCTTTTTTACTAGTCCGTGAGGAAATATTAATGTTTCGATAGCAAACTTTTGCATCACCATAAAAACGTTTTCGTTTGCAAAACAGCTATTAATAAGTAGGTACATTTTATGAATCCGGCGTTTAATGGTCAATTTACTCGTCCCATTTGTTGTGCAGGCCCATTCAGGGGGGAACGGAAGCTGGCGAAATTAAAACACACTGCTGGCTAAATGGAGAACGCAACCTTGAACCCGGGAACCCTCGGGAGACTGACGTCACATCGGGACGCACATGTCCCGGTATGGGGGAGAAAAAAAACCGCATTTAACTCATTGTTCATTGAGGCAGACGACGCACATTTTGTGCATATTATAAACTTGTTTCCGTTCTCATAATTCATCTGTTTTCTTGTCGGGCCCCAACGAATTCTCTTCTTTGACCCAAGATGCAACGAGCCTATTTTTTTTAAACATAATTATATTACATTTAAGAGAGCCATCGAATGCAATAGTTATTGCAGTCTCTAGGTAAAGGATTTCATTTCAATATTTAGGGAAGAAGTTCCTGGGTGACAACTTATGTGATGTAATCTATACCTTCTAACATTATAAAGCTGAAGATTTAGTTTGTTTGTTTGCTTGAAAGCGCTAATCACAGGGACTACTACTGGTTCGATTTGAAAAATTATCTCAATGTTAGATGAAAATTTACCGAGGAAGGCTATAGGCCATATAATATTAATCATAAACACTAGTGAAACCGCGGGCATATTTGAATAATGGTAAAATATCCTCATTAGGTATGCACCCAGTTTTTAGAAATTCATTTTGCTGTCTAAAATATATTTTAGGGCACAGTCAAGGAATAATAATGGTAACGGTATACCGTATTCCGGGGTCAGATAGTTTGGTTAATTATTTATATGATAAAAACAATAGAAAAATACTATTTACAAAAGTTAACACAAATTAAATTGTTTCGGACCTCTGGGCTAAGCTTATTCTGTAGACAAATGCATTATATAGCCCTGATTACGATTATAATAATAGTAATTTAAATATTTACAATTGCCTGAAAAGTAGTTATTTAATTAGCAGGATAAACATGGAACATATATGTGTCGAAGAGAAGTAAATAGATGCGGTGTTTATTATTTATAAATGGTTTATATTATTGGTAAGTAATTGTTATTGTATTTGCGTTTCACAATTAAAAAATCTCACCTGCATCTGCAGAAGTCTCGATCCTCCACTCTTCTCCATTTTACGAATAATATGCACTAGAATTTACAATTAAAATTAACTGGAAGACAAAAAAGTTTGCCTAGTATACAGTCCAAGTTAAAAGTTGCTAAAAATCCTCAGAAAGTAAATAGATACGTGTGATTTTTTGTAAAATTCTCAAACACATAACTCCTCACAAAATTTGACACAAAAACATGACCGTTTGACGTTTGAATATAGGGGGTTCGCGCGTGCGAATTTCAAAATTCGAACGTTCGTCCGGAAAATGAAACTTTTTAAAAACTTCACGTGGAAAGGAGGCGCGAAATGCTAGTTATTATTGTTTTGTGGCGCTGGAACGAACGCCGTAGTACCGATCAAACAAGTCGGCGGTCACCAAGCGACTCAGCTGTTGCGCTGCGGGCGAGTCACCGCGAGGTGGCGGGCCTGCATGACTGTGCGCTGAGTAAGCGCCGACTGGCTGCACCTACACGCCCTGCGAGCCTCGGCCACGATAACTTTGCCACGCACCCGTCAAATACAAACTTTAAGCGCTGTCTATAGAGTTCAATTTCAAACATTGTTTAGTATCAAGTTAAAAGCGATTTGTGGTAGTACCGTCAAACGCTTCACACGCCGATGCACTTAGTTTAAGGAAACAATTCTCTACGAAGTTTTTACCAGAGTTGTTATGGCCGACAATTAACGGTTTTGGATCAATAATTACCCTATTTCAATTTCTTGTGTTCAGTCTGTCTGTGTATATTAAAAAACTGCTGTCCTTCGGGGAGCTCGTCTGTATTCTGATCGGTGAATTGAATAATGTTTTTATTAGCAGATCCTTGTCGTCTAGCATTTTCGAACAAATGACAAATAAACAACTAAGATCTACTAAATTACATATAAGATAGATAGATATATGTTAAATATCGTTAATATGTATATTAAAATTCATGACTTGAATACAAGCGACCACATTCATCACACAACAAATATTTGTTCTAAGCAGCGTTCGGACTCATGGCTATTCGATAATTTCGCCTAGACTCCGAGAGTCTCTAGCCACCAGATCAACCGGCTTTTTATAATGATGTATAACTAACTAAACTTCACGCCACTTCCCTAGCGGGGAAGGCAGAGAGAACCGAACGCCATACGGCATGGTTTTTACACACCTCTGTCGCCTCTTCAACATTCATGATCCTTTTCATACAAGCTCTACGGTTACACGAATAATTCAAATTTAAATTAAAAAATATATATATTGTTTTTAATTTATTTTTGCAATTGTTATTAAATTCTTTTAAAACTTACTTGTTATAAACTACTTGTTATAACAAGCCGTAGAATTGTTTGTATACCGAAGAAGAGCAGTCTCATTCTAACACAAGTTTTTCAAACTTAAAATAATGAGACTTGCAATTTGCTGTAAAAGACTTGTATTCAATGAATAAATAGTTTTTGATTTTCATTTTGATTTTGATCAATTTAATATCAATTTTATCATTAATAAGCTTAGTTCGGTGTAGCTAAGCAATCCATGTTGTTGAGCAAACTCAATAGGTATCTCGCCAACATCACCATCATTTTCATTCAAGTTTGGTTATTACATTGAAAGGACTGCCTATCTGAAATTCTTACCCTTATTTAAAAGATATTGATTAACCGCCTGGTTATGGTCGCAATGCGACCAGGTATACTCGTAAAAATTAAAACCCAAAGATATTCACAGACGGGTTTATTCAATAGTTCTATTTACTTTTTTTTTTTTTTTGAGAGGACGTCGGTAGTTGGCCTAAGGCAGCCTTTACTACCTACCGGGCTGGCGGGGGAGCGGGAAACTCTTATCCCTAAGTTCTTTTTACTAAAACACCTTAGACTGTATATAGATCCGAAGAAACATTCCGCGTGCGCGATCTAAAATACATACAGCACCATCTATTAACAGTGTTGCGGAACTAAATTTACTATGGAGCTGTACATATTGTATCATGGTTGCACAATGTGGTATTTCTCCCTGTTTTCCCTTACCACCGAGTAAAATCCGTATTTAGAATTAAAAAATCCTGAGATATAGGTTGATACCAGCATCCCTCGTCTTGACTGGCTCGATGGCGCATTCGGTACCTAGTGATGCTGCTCTATGTGCCAAGAGTTGTAGGTTCGATCCCCACCCAGGACAAACATTCGTATGATGAATACTTGGATTTGTCCTGTGTCTGGGTGTTAAAATCTAATATCTACTAAATATAAATTCTGGTATCCGTAACAGAAGTGCTTAGGCTACTTACCTCGGAGTCTAGAGAATATTTATTATTCATTTATGTTAGGCGTGTCTATACCTTAGAGCTACTACCGTTGTTGAATACTGGTGGTTTGAAGACGCACCCCTTGCCTGTGATATGTACCCTTACAATGAGGGTTTTTTGAATTTAAACATCAGATAGGTGGCGTAACTGTGACCTACGGTCTTGTCACCCTCCTTATTGGTAGGTTTTCAGAACAAACTTACATGCTGTCAACAAGGAGCCGATAGTGACAGTAATAAAACCAGACTCCCTCGTGCCATCTGACGGTTTTTGTATTTGTGAAAACGCTCAATCAGCTACCACCGCTGTCGAACACGGCCGGTATCAGATAGCATCTAGCTTCGTAGCAACGTGCAACTGGCGTTAGCCAAACATTAGACACGCTTAAAAACCACTGGAACAAAAACACAGTAATTCGTGCGGAAGATATTAACCGTTTCGCGCCCGCAGCCGAATCGAGTGAAAGCGATGCTATCGCTCAGATAGGGGTGTTATTACTGGCGAGAGGAAGCGATATCGCTTCCGGGAGCGGTCTTGGCGAACATGTTGACTTATGTAAAGGAATCGTGGGTCTCATCAAAAGATTTTAAGTTAATAAATAAATAATAAATATAATATTGTAAAGAGGTTTAGGAGCGGTGGTAGCTCAATGGTAAGGACACGCGCCTCTTAACCGAGGAGTGCAGGTTCAAACCCAGGCATGTACCTCTGGATTTTTCAAATCTATGTATGTATTTATACCCCTAACTCGACGGTGAGGAAAAACATCGTGATGAAACCTGCAAATTCAAACAACTTTGGATTTGTAACCATGATCCAAAAAAAATCTGGTTCCCCTATGCTTAGGGTTACGAAGGTCAGACCGGCAGTCGCTTCAATGTAATTACCAGACTCGCTAAATCCTGGATCATGGTCTAAGCGGACCCCGTCTAAACACGGGACATAACGCTAGGAAGATGATGTTTGTAAAGAGGAAAGATTTGATTGTTCGTTTGTATTGTAAGGGCTTCGAAACTACTGGACCGATTTGAATAATTCTTTCACCAATGGAAAGCTATTTTATCAGCGAGTACGTTGCTATTTGCATAGACTACTATAGTTTCATAATGACGTCATATTTAGATCAATTCGGTAGATAAAACTCACATTTTGTCAAACTCAGAAGAGAATTATGGACCTAATGTTTAACTTGTTGCTAGACTTGCTGGAAATAATGTCGACTAACAGTCGTTATGACGTAAACGGCGTTTTTAGCCACGTAATGATTACTAACGCACTTTTTGTAACTTTTTAAAATGTATTTATTACAGATAATATTACATATTATTTTTTTAAAAATGATATTCGATATTTTAATATTAAGTTGAACCTATTTAACAGAATTCTTCAGATTTATGGTGTTATAGTCGAGTGGTATTGACTGGTTCGATGGCACACTCTGGAGTGACACTACCCTATTCGCAAGAGTTGTGGGTTCGATACCCACTCAGGACAAACATTCGTGTGATGAATACTTGTGTTTGTTCTGTGTTTGGGTGGTAACATTCAATATTTAAGTATATATTTGTAATACCACTGTTGTTTTTGGTATCCGTAACACAAGTGCTTAAGCTACTTACCTCGGAGTCAGATCAATGTATGTGATGTAGTCTGATATTTATTTATTTATTTATAGTTAAATACCCTATTCTGTGATCGCTCAGGTGGGGCTATTATTAAAGTTAAGAAGCAATGCTTCCTGCATTGCTTCTTATTTCTTCATTTTTTATTCTATCACTTATATTCACTCCTAACATACTTCTGAGTGCTCTCATCTCTACTGCATTTATTCTACTCTCGTGCTTCTTCTGCCAAACCCAACACTCCTGAAAACCCGGCCTTAGCTACTTATACAGAGTGTTAAAAAATTATTCATAAAGCCGAAAGGAGGTTAAATGGGGCCTTATAACGAGTCCATTTACAATATTTAAGAACCGTAGCAACGCTGTAACCCTATAGCATACTTACCTCAAAAATTTAATATTTTGACTGATGTGCAAACCCTATTTCAGTTAAATTAAAGAGTAAACTACACAGGGTGTACCTACATTTATTTCTACCTAATTTGCGGAACGACAATAGTTTTAAATATTTGAAATAGATTTTTTTTTTAACTTGAAATTTTTTGAAGCCAGTACTTGAGTATGATGACATCCTTGTATTGAGGTAGCAAACATTTATAAATAAAAAATAGAAAAACTATTAAAGTAGACAATTATTAGGTAAAATAGGTACGTAGGCCTTTCTGTTAAATAATCTGGTTCCCCGACATGAAAGCTTACTAGGGTTGACAACATTTTTGGCTATGATAATGAATTATATTTTTACGAGGTATTTTGTAACACGTTGTATATTTACGTCGCTGCTAGATGAAATAAGGGGGAATGATACTATTGAGTAGATGAAATTGAGATGAATAAAACAGTCAAGTTAAGCCATTAAGGCATTTATTACAAAAGTTACATACAAACATTCATAATTATTGAGTGAACGTGCTACTTTTACTTGGCACTCCGTACGCTACGCTAAGGACTAGTTCACGCCAAATTGTGCACCTCTGCTGCTGATTAAAGGGACTAAATGTTCTTCATCATCGTCTTCCAGCCGCTGTGAAATTTTAAATTCTCCTGTGATTTCGTCTTCAACATAATTTGTATCAAATTTGTGGAGAATTTAATAAATTTAAGAATTTAAACTTTATACAGCATGTTTTTAATCGGGATTACAGGTTGACCTTGAATGATACTCTAAATAGTTAAACACTGCGCGCGCTCTGTTCTCTATCTCGAATATGTTTCAAAATATAAAAAAAAAAAAATTGTAGAGAATTTAACCCCCTACAATATTTATATTAAATGCATAAAACCCATAGGAAACGAAATATTGCAATAAATGTGTAAAAAATAGTTTTTTTACCTTTGACCTTGGGATATCTGAAGACGCGCTATATAACGCTAGGAGGATGTTATGAATTTGATGTACCTACCTAAAATTTTTGTTCAGTACCTACCTACTTTGAGTCATGCCTGTGAAGCTGAATACAACCTTTAAACTTAAATGTGTATAGTATATACATTTAAACCTTAAAGTTTTCCAAGTTTGGCAGTCAATGAGTAACAGTTTTTACCAACTATTCACATTTCAATTCGCAAGCTCGTAACATTGCAGTATGAATCTCATAAGGCATTTTTAAGTAGAATGTAGGTATACATAATTTTTATGTTACTCCAAAATATGATAACATGTCATTTTTTTAACGTCTACCAGTCAGTTTTTGATGTATGAAGATCAAACTGGTGTGTGCTGTGATGATGTAGGTAGTATTTTCGCGACAATTTTATTAATTTTTATTTTTTATAAGTTGAATAGGCCATTTAATTTTGCAGCAGAGGTACATAACACTCAGGATTGTTAAAGTATGCCTGTTTGTGAAACTAATAGCTCTTTATTTATGGCAACATATTTTAGCGTAGGTTCTCAGTATCTTATGATAGGCCAAAACATTTAAATTTTCACCCATTCCGTATATTAGTATACCAAAATCTGTGTATCGTTTATACGGAGGTATTTAACATTTAATAGTGCATATTAGCCACAAACAAGCATACTAATATCATCGAATAAGCTTTCTTCATAAGAAAACTTAATAAACATGTAATGAAAACACATCGTAATTCGTCCTTTGAACCAATGCAAGCATTCCATACAAAAATATCTGACGATACCAGCGTCCAACACTTTATTGCTGCCTAATATTACAATAATAATATTTTAAACATTTAAAATCACACCAAAATTAACCTAACAACATCAAAATACATTTGTGTATATACTCGGGAACGAACAGTGTACATTGTAAAACGTTAATAATGCCATTTCCTCGCAGCGATGATTGAGAAAACGTCCACGTAGACCACGGACAGTCCGTGTAGACGTAAACACTAGGCATTTGAGTTCTATAGACAAATAAAGAGGATTGACTGAAAAAAATACCATTGGAAAGAGTTCTCTACACCACACCTAAAAACACCTATCGTCGGGGAAAGTCCATTACCGCGTAACTAACACTTGATCATAAGGCCTAATTTTCAACGTTATTTGAGACAAAGTCAGACCTTATGATCAAGTGTTAGATACGCGGTAATGGACCATGCCCGATGCTATAGCTTTTATCTTCCAGTCAAATCACGCAAAAGTTATCATAACGCAGTTTTACGGTTTAATCTAACTCTTCCAGCTCCGATATCATTATCATATGTACCTACTTATTTTCCAGGTACATATCCAATTGGTGTTTTTATGTATTGTGCAGATAAATCTATAAAAATAAATTGTTTTAGCTGCCTAAACTTAATTCCGTTATTTTCATATCATAAGTATGACTGAAAAATTTACCAATGGTAACATAGGCTATTTGCATTCACAAAATGGTGAAGACATGTTATGTACATGTACCTACTTTAATATTTGAATGTAATTCTCTGGTCTAAAACAAACTTTACCAATTTGGTTACAACTTTTCTGAAATGCTTGAAAAGCCGTCAAAACCCTTTTCCATATTAATAGGATCTATGTTGCGATCATTTTGACAGGCCCGTTGGTCGAGTGGTCGTCAGACACCCTGGTCACGTAACCAAGGGTCGTTTCGTATAATAAACATGGATACTCGATTCATAGATGTTTATAAACAAATATGTCTATCCGTTTACCTAGTATCATCCATAACACAAGCTAAGCTTAGTTTGGAACCAGGAAATAAGAAATTGAATTTTGTAATTGGAATTGAACACAAGATTTCTGAAGAATTTTATCCTTGTCGATCACTATTTGTTTTGATCTGTTTGTTAAATCTAAGTAAAAAGTATCCTGACTTTGCCATTGTATATTTATCCTACCAAATTGAATAAGTTCGTTTCAGATTAGACCATAGCCTTGCAGTTGTATGTTACCAGAATACAATCAGTTACTTTTGTAAAAATTATACACTAAGGAAAGAGGTATTCATTGTATTGTGTTTGAACATGATAGTTTCATGAATATATTTGGCGCTAAGCAACATAAACTCACTCATCACCATCAAACATAAGATCAACATTAGTGCGTGTTGCTGAGTAACACACAACATTCATAATAAATTATATTATAAATTTGTTATTCGATTTTTTATTCGCACTCACAAATTTTAATGACGACTAAATTAGTCTAATATCGTAGATATTTTATAATTTACTAAAACATCTACAGCTACATTGCAAGTTGTAGTCGATTTTTCGTTTTGAAAAAAGAGAAAGAGATCAATAATATTGAAATTTTTCAGAAAATTATTGATTGTGTTAAGTATTATGAAAAAAGATAGCACCGGTAGATAAAAAGTGGAGCTGTTTAACATTTTAAAACTTTTGTATCACATAACATTAAGCCTCCCTTTTTAATAAAACTTTGTTTGCAACCAGCTGTTTAATAAATTGCATTTGGCATTTATACGGCTTTGATAATGATATGTCCTAACACACCACTAAAATGATCACAATGAGGGCTTTCAAAAAGCACAAACCGCCAGGTGGCGCAAGGGAGTCTTGTGGTCTTATCACTGTCACTATTGGCTCTTTTTTGACAGCACTTGAAAAGTGCACTGTAACACGTATGTCAGTTTGTTCTGACAACTAACCAATGAGGAGGGTGACAAGACCGCAAGACACAGTTACGCCACCTTTTATATGTTTTAATTTAAAAAAACCCTCATTGATTATAAATTTTGTAAATAATCTCCACAAACGTACAAACGAGTCATAACAGTATAATTAGTGTATCACACACATACATATATATATAAAGAATGTAATGACCTTGCAATGTAGCATTATTCGCAGGGGCAGGGACATCGCAAATACCATGCCTAGGGTTACACACAACACAGGTATCAGGTAATATAATGTTAGGCAGTCTTTGGGTAGGTCGGAAGATTTGATAGCAACTAGACACACTTTAATTAATTGTACTAATTTACAGTAATTTACCACACCTAAATATACCGACGCTATGCCAAAATTTTGGTTTCGAATTAGGGTGTCGAGACCTTTTGAAAATATTTATAATATTTGATTAAAATTTCAACTGGCAGTTGCTTTGAACATTTGTCATTAAATATAATAATATTGTTTTAAGTGATTACTAAAATTTGGCTACATAGATAATCTTTGACTGGTTATCTTGTAAGACTGCATCATCAAAAGGTCTCGATAAAGTTCAGGGTGTATTTATCAGGTTAACTTCTCTCTACCGACCACATTCACTACAAACTAACACCGATTTTAGTTACTTAAATCTAATATACGAATTTACTCACAATTTACGATTAAATATATTCCTCATCCATAATTGGTGTCATACTGAGACAAGCGCGTCGTACTTATTCTATTCTAGTTTTCACTCGCCTCAATAAGGCCTTGTTTACAAGAAAATATTAATTGAACGTTTTATTACATTAAAAAGTATGTAGTCTTCTTCAAAATGAAAATATTTCAAAATAACAATTTGGGACAAATACTGTACCTTGAGAAACACCTACACAAATTTAGATTCAATCCATCTCTTGCACAAGAAACTACCACTAATTTTATCATCAATGTAATTTTGACTAAATACGCTTTAGTTTTTTCTATTCACGTCATAAAATTAACGAGACCTTGGCGTATAACCAAGTTTATTAAACGCCATTTCAGAATCCATACTTTTAGCTTTTGATCTCATCAGAAAATCCTAAATATCGTAAGTAATTATATCAGCGAAAATGCAAATGTAAATTTGCCTTCTTGAAAAATTAATACCTTCCTGTAATCAAGCACAACATTTTGGACGTTCATCTACACATCTTGAACAACATCACAAAAGTCTGTAAGAATTTTTTGGCGGCTAGAAATAGACGAACAATGAAATTGATAAAAACATCATCCACATCAAATTGTCCTGTAATATTTACTTCTGAATATTTTTGATACATTTACATATAATCATACATATAGACAATAAATATATAACACTATTGAGTAAAGAACATCCGCTGTTGCGATATTTCGAAAGTATAAAATATGAAAAAGGACATAACGTGAACTTTACCCTGGATCGAGGACAAGTAAAGCATCCAAAAATTTAACGCTTTTACAAAGACAATTGCTTTCAACACATTAAAACGTTCCAAAAGGGTTTCCAGTAGAATGATGTTAGAAAAACAAACATTAATCTGTATCTATTCACTAGACCGGACAAACACTTAAATATCTTTGGTTTTTGGTTAGATATTAAAAAAAATGTGTGTGCATAATTTTTATTTGTATAACACACAACATGTTAATATATATATATGTGATAATTTTTAAAGATTTATGTTATGTTATAGTATGCTTTTTTCGACTGGTCTAGCAAATAAGAGTGTTCTCAGAGTATCAAAATACATAACGAGGATATAAATGATCAAAATCGTACAATACACAAGGATAGAGGTTTTGCCCTAATTCTAATCTAAACTGCACTGTAGGCCGTACAATCTGAAGACCTAATGAATTTCATGGCTACACATCATTTCTATGACACACACAGTTACAGATACGACTATAGAGCATGCATCTATCAATGGAATTTGAGTTCTGTATCTAACAATTAACATTCACGTCCGATAGATTAACCGATTTATTGGAACCATGAAGACATACAGAATATCAAGAGTGATGTCCAAAAATTGGCGTTTCATTAACTTTTATCCAGGTGCTCACAGATTCGCTCGAAAGAGATTCTTCATCTTTATAAAAAATATTTATAAAAATGCATCGTACATATTATCATTTGGTAAATTCAAGCTAATCGGTAGGCACCGTCATATACAAAATTCATAAGATGATTTGTTTACAAATCTCATAGAAATTCAATTTTGGCACGTCAATGCTTTTTTGTGACCAGCACAGTTACTTTGACTCTTTGAGCAATAAACTACTCGTTTTTATTAAAAATGTGCGTCGATTTGGATGTAAAAAGATCTTTTTGTACTAGTTAATTACATAATCAATACAATATATATATTGTATATTGTAACAGTTTGCATTCTTCTAAAATGTTAGATTTTTCTATCTCTGTATTAAGACGAAATTAGATACTTCATAGCTGTTTTTTCTATTACTCATTGATCTTTTTACATCAGTACATAAGTATAATATTTACTTGAAAAAATGGACATCCAAAGTACGTCAACGTACGATTCAATGTTATAGAGCTGGTATTATTATTTTTTATCTAATTGATTTTTGTATTCATCGTCATATCCAGCTTAGCTTAATGACCACATATTTCGAATTTTATCGCCATTTTTTCAAATCCATTAGCATTTTTGTAGCGTATCTAAAACTTTTGCGAACGAGTTTGAAACTGTACTTCGTCCCTAAAAGTTTATACAAACTTCTCTGTATTCACGTAGACCAACAATCGTAGACAAATTTTCACACTAACAATTAACAGCAGATTTTCCAAAACCTGACATTTTGCAATGTATTAGGCAAGATAAGTTGTTGTTTTTTAATTTTAACTTCTCCCTTTGCCAATACTACAGTCATTTGCAATGCAGAGTATATTTGATTTTTAACAAATTTAAATAACTAACCTTAAGCTTTTCACCTACATTACATTGTAGTAAACCACTTGGCATTCCTTTCTTGAACCATAAAACTCCATCCATGTTTTATGAACAAGTTTTAGTTTGCATGATTACTTATTCGCATCATACTCTACAAGTGGCTTGCATCAAAGCATTTCCAACCAGATTAGACTTTCCGGTACATAGTTTACTGTCCCAAAGACCATATTTTTACATGAAGACATGCGATAAGTAAAAGTCATTTAATCAATTAAGTAAGATCCCGTTCGCAATCGTAATAGATACACAGATCCCAATTAATTTACATCATAAAGTCCCCACAGTCCACCCCGAAGTCCCAGTCATCAGAGGTGCCTGTTGCGGTATCGTCGTACTCTGCCAGGGCCTGGTCGTAGGCCGAGGCCTCGTAGGCCGTCACGCCGTCCAGCATGGAGCATGCCTGAGACACGTTCGTGTGGTGCATGATGGGCATCGCGTGGAGGGCGAAGTCGTCGCCCTCTTGGGACCAAGTCAGACCTGGAATGTATAAAGATAAAACGATAGTATTGAGGTTTTGATTTTAAATTATATTTTTTATTATTAACTGCTCCAATTAATACTCGGGAAATATGCAAGCAGAGTTAAAATGTTCTTAATAAAATTAAAAAAACATCTGTCAAATCTATCACTTGTAAACGAATCATGAATAAGTAATGTAGATTTGCGACTCACAGGCTAGTACTCGTAGCAGAAATGAATGTAATGTTCGGTGAAAATAAACTACATCTGTATTTTATTACAAAAACCACTAGAACGTGTTATTTAGTAGTATTAAGTAATGCTAATAAATTAGATGTGCTAAGAATTACAAGGATCTTCTCGTGGCTATTTCTTCTTTATCTTCTCATGAGCCTTGATAAACTAAATTTGTGACTGCAGCATTAAGAAGAAGTAAGTGTGAAGAAACTTACGGCCGCTCCACACGCCGTTTGGCAGGGTAACCCAGCCCCAGCCCTGGCCCCAGGCGAGCTGGTGGTCGAGCTGGCCCGCCAACGGGACCTGCCGCTTGATAACGGCGACCAGCCCGCGCCCGTCGAGCGCGCCCACTGCGTTGCGGTTGCTGCGGGAGTACATCTCCGAAGATGTTGCTGGAAAGAAATATCACTTTTCAGTTCTACTGTAACAAAATAGACTATAGCATGGAGTTCTTCAACAAGGGTTCACGAAGGTTAGCAACCCTTCCCGTAATTGTTTGGTGCCTTCAATAGTTAAAAAAATACTTAAAACCAAAGTTGAACGTTTTATTGGTTTGAACTTAGAATTCTCTACTAAGTTATGTTCTTTTGTTTTTTTAAGTGTTATGTCCCATTCATTGTCTAATTAGAGCATGTTACAGAACAGAACATCACGCCCATAATCCCCGAAGGAGTAGGTAGAGTCAAAAGGGCAGCAAGCCCCTTTAACCACACTCAGCCTAAACAAAACTGGGCTGAATTAGATGGAAAATTGGGAAAAAGTAGTGACAAGTGGCTAGCTTGTCGCCTACACAATCACACACCTAAAACCCGATATACCATTAGTCGCCTTTTACGACATGCTTGGCCAGAGACACAGTTGGCACTTTCTTTTTAAGTCCCAACATGGGACAAAAAGAGAATCCTGGTTAAAAATCATCTACCTAATCATCAAATTGGTTTGGCAAGTTTGCCAGCATGTTACAGCTTAAGACATTTATGAAGAAAAGCAAATTTCTTATTTAATAAAATTTGTCATTAATACTCTCAGAAGCTACATACGTAAATAGTTAATATCATGCTCAAAACATTCTTGCAATTAATATCTCTAATAGGCCCCTCCAATCAAAATAGCAATAACCCCATTGGCTAATTGCTCGTGCTGGCAAACAGACAATGACGACCGCATGTTATTAATCGCGCGACTATTGGCTTAATTAATGAAATGCTACGTCTAGTTTTGGCAGGAACGGCGCCATGATGGATAATCTGTCAAACGCCATGTCAACAACTGCCGTTTATGAACCAAGCTAAGTGAATAATTTATTAATATAGGGCAAGCACTGAATCGGATGGATTATTACAATTCATTATGAATTATTAAACAGCGCAAATCACTATGATTCTGATTTTTACTTTTTCCTTTCTTGATGGCAGTCTAATATTTTGTGAGTTTATTACTTCTGCTAATATCGCGTGATTTATTGACAACGTTTTACAATGAAATTTGGCTGCTTTTTGTTCTATGTTGTGTAATGCAAGCATAGACGATATTCAAATGAAATTGTGACCAAAAAATGTCAATAAGATTTTTGCAGTATCTTGCCAAGTGTCTATCTAGATATACAATTAAAAAATTGTAATATTTAATTGTGATTATGGCGGATTTTTTAACTAGTTTTGGACCACATTTTGGAAGTATCACAAAAAAATGTGAACTACTTAAATACCGGTATCTCTTACATGGACGATACAAAAAATAGTTTCCATCAATTATCAACAACTTCAACTAATCAAAATGTATACCTAGTATAAAACCTTTTTACTCAACACATAGCTCACAGTTACGGCACTGGCGGCTTTAAAACAAAAAGCGAAGTAGCGGAGTTCCCGCCCCGGCGGAGTTCGCAACTCGTAATGGTTAAGCCGTGTTGTCGGTTACAATATCCGATCTCGCACCTACCCCGTTAAATAGAAAGAGGCTGAATTTAAATCTACCCCTAGATCATTTCCCTCATCGTGTGGTCAGCGAGATTTAGACCTTTGATGTGGGTTCTATCAACTGCTAAACGAATACTGTTTTGATCTTGACTTTTTATAAACTAAATAGCAGGATAACAATGGAGTGTTTCGGACTCAATGTTCGTCTGAGACTTAAAAGAATGGGCGCACTTTGTTCCTTGCCTAGTATATCGTAAAAGGCGACTAATGGTATATCGGGTTTTGGGTGTGTGATTGGGTAGGCGACGAGCTAACAGACGGACAGAATTACTTTTGCATTTATAATAATACTAGCATATGCTCGCGGCTTCACTAGCATGGCATATTGATGCGATGTAGCCTATGTGCTATTCTACTCTATAATCTATTTCTATACCTAATTTCATTAAAAACCATTCAGTATTTTTGAGTTTATTCATTGAAAACATATAAAAATACAAATATTTCCTCTTTATAATAGTAGTGTAGATTGAGGATTTAATGATACGTATACGAATCAAAATCAACTTTGGTAACCGCATAGAGGCTACCCTCTTCCAGTCACCAGGCAGTTCCAGGCTCTCGTACTAGTTAATTAGCCCAGTAATTCCAACATCTAATCAGGCAATTTCCCCCTTGTAAATTATGTTTTTATGAGTTTTTCACGCAGAGGGCTGAATGGCTGCGTGGGTGGAGATTGTCACAGCTTAAACAATAACAGAAAGGTTATTTTTTTTTACGAACATTGTAAATATGTTGTATGGTTTGATTTTTGTTATCCAATCATGCCATATAATAGAAGAAGTATGTTAACAATAGCGATGGACCAGTCAAACTCTAAATATTTGAAAGCGCGAATTGAATGTCGAACACCTTTTAAATAAGGCGACGATCTTAAACACCGTGCCACCAACATTATTTTTAATAAATTGTTTTTAATAATCTATTATATTACATTTATAATAGTTTAATATTTTATATATTCATATGAATATATTATATCAAATATGTAAGCACTTACCGAATCTATAGTATAGATTCTATACTAATCTATAATACTTCTATGTATAATTACTTAATATATAAAGCTTTGTTTGCTTGAACACTCTAATCTTAGAAACTACTGGTCTGAATTGAAAAAAATATTTTTGTGCTGTATAGTTAATTTGTAGAGGAAGGCTATAGGCAATATAACAGTTGCCATAAACGCGAGTAAAACCGCAGACACAGCTAAGCAATAAGAACTATTAATAAAGAATTTTGTTAAAATATATTCTGACGCTATTAGTGAATCTTCACATAATTTAAGAACAAGCATATTGAAGACATAATGGAGATGGCTCACTGTTATTCAATCCAACATACCGTTCCCGTCAAGGTCGACCGTAGAAAAAATGTTACGGTCTCTAAGACCCAGTTTAATAAATTTATTAATGCTTTCAGCATCGTCGGGTTTATCTATTTAATAAATTACAAGGGTCTACCACGTCCAATGCAATCTAAAGATGGTTAGATTAAAATTTATCGGTCTATAGAACCTTATTCTTTTGTCTTTGTGGAAAGTAAAGTTTATAGACCTTGTGGTCAGTTTGTGTTGATGCAATAAACTTTATAATTTAGAAAATCTTAATTGTGTTCTCTAGAATAACTGCAGAGGTAGTATGATAAGGATTATGAATGTTAAAAAAGTAAATGACGTGTTTAAGGACCGTAAGTAAGTTAAAAGTAAGTAAAACATTTATTTGCAAATAACACACACAAAAATACAAAAAAAGAAACAAAATGAGCAAACAAAAATATAAAAATAATATAAAAAAATATTATTTGATTTAATTTGCACAAACTGGAAAGTATAATTTGTGCCACAGTGTTGCAAATTGATAGTAGCTCAGTGGTTTCCTTGCTCAGATAGCAAACACTAATTTTCAGCTACCACCAGGAGACCGGCGCAAATAAATATGAAGATAAAACAGAGCCAAATAAGGGAGCGTGACATGTGGTGTGTAGTAAAGAGAAGAAGTGTTGATATTAAATATATGTATACTTATATGCTACAGGGTGTTATGGGATTGTATATATAATGGAGAACGCTTTAAATATCATATTTTACAAATATATATAGCTATATATAGAGGACACAATACAAGAATATAAGAGATACATTGTACATATGACGAGAGAGAGAGAAGAGAGAGAAGCGGTAGTGTGGTGTTCGTTTCTCTCCAACTCCCTTAACCCCGCCAGGGAATGGCGTGAAGCTAGTTAGATAGCCAGTATAATCCACACTCTCTGTCTCGTTTGTCTAGTGGTAGCATGCACCGCCTATAGACCAAGAGGTCCAGGGTACGAATCCCGAGTCGGGCCAAAATTTGTGGCTAGGTACTTCACATTGAAATTACTCAATAAAAGTCCGGAATCAGGAAGTTGGCGGTTGAATCACCCCCGTGTCTCGGAAAGTACGTTAAGCCGTTGGTCCTGCGCCTGACCTCTCTCCGGTCATGTCAAATTGACTGGCCCGATGGTCAAGTGGTCAGAGACCCTGGCGACGAAACCGTGGGTCGCGGGTTCGAATCCCACTAGGGGCAAATGTTTCGTGTGATGAACATGGGCATTTGTACTCGAGTCATGGATGTTTATAATCGTATTTAAGTATGTCTATCCGTTCACCTAGTATCCATAGCACAAGCATAAGCTTAGTTTGGGACTAGGGAATTGGTGTGTCAGTTAAAAAATAAAAATAAAAAATAAATTGCCGTCTCACCGGACTATGAGAGTGAAGGAATAGAGAGTGCACTTGTGTTTGCGCACACACTTGTGCACTATAATATGCAGTGCAGTTAATTGGCTAATCCTAGTTGAGATTGGCCGCCGTGACCGATATCGGTTAGAAAGACATTATTATAATCCACACAACTTCTTTTTTGCTCAGGTTTGAGCTAACATATTACTGTTTGATATGATGCTTATTCATCTGGCAATATGCCTACTTTCTGAAAGAGGAGAATTCCTAATGCATTGTCACGATATTCGAGGTAACGGCGTGGTGTGTAGGATTTACAGGACCTTTTTTACAGGAGGATTCCTCTCTTGCCAAGGTGAGGTCACCAAAGTAACCTATCTAACCATTTGGAGCTCCTCCATCGCCTTCAGTGGATGCTGAGGAAAACTGGATCAATCTTAACCTCTGTTATCTAAAATTTACGTCTTCTTAATCTTTTCTAATCACTTAACAAATCAGGGGGGTCCTTTTGGCTTAATGAACTAACACCGCATTGTTTATTAAGGCCCGCCCAACTAATACCTTCATTATTACTTAGTAGCTAGACTGTGAAGTCGTTCTGTTAAGCTGAATGCGAATGTTTGCGTTGCGGTCAGGTAATTGCATCTCCGGAAATAACTGGGGCTGCGGTAGACCATTCAATGTTTGGACGCTATTATTTCACCATAGTAGAAACCTGTACAGTAAACCAGTTTCTTACATATTTCCGTTGTAGTAATATTATCCCGATAAACGTATCGACAAATAACATGGAAGTTACGTTAAGTTAGTTATATTCTACAACATTGTGGCTCACTCCAAGAGTTTAAAAAGAATGTCCCCGAATTGGGATGTTGACACCATTTATATTTAATTTTGAAATATCAATTCTAAAATAGAAAGTATCGTAGTATGCTGTTAAGCCTTATTAATTTTGTATCATATTAAACCTAAGATTTTTAATTTTACAAAAACTGCTTAATATTAAGGCAGTTGACTATACAAACTAGTGACGTCACACGTTGACAAGCCCATACAAAATCTATGAAGTGATTTCGTTTTAACAGCTCTTAAAAAGTATCTCAATTGACTAGCCAGTCAACATCCCAATTGTTAACACGTTAACTGTGCAGCTAAGATTTCGGATACCACTTACTATATGTAAGTTGTGGGTAACATACTCCGTTAGGTATGTAAATGATATAATTTTTACCCCCCTTGAATTAAAAAAAAATTTGATTATGACCTGTCTGTGGGTTATACACGTATGACCTCTTTATTCCATGCCCCACCCATGGGGCATTCACGTATGGTGAATAACTCGTAATGCCCCATCGGTGGGGCATGCACAGTCAAAGTGTTCTGTAATCACTCTCCTAACAGTGCTTAAAAGTGGTTTAATTTTTTTTTACTATTTGGTGCTGTGGCATCACAAGATAGTAAAGATTATAGCTCCAGTAGTAATACGTAAACAAATGACGTCGATTGAACATAGAGAAAACGCCATAGAGTATATTTCCATTATGTTCGTATTTATTAGTTTTATGTTGTACCAAGAATTTTAGTCTTAATTATTTTTATTTATATCCGTCTGTATTGCAAAAGCAATATGTGGCCTTTAAAATAATTACATATTTCATGTGTCACCACTGTAAAACTATTTTTAAGTACGATTATATTATAATTATCTCTGGGTGTCGTAATAAAATAAATAAAACATTCTGTCGAAGTTATTCCCACTGTTAAGTTTACCTATACTTACTGTATTTATATACAAGAGGTCTAAAAGATATAATTATTTAGATTATGTCGGATCTTTCTACAAAAATTATTATTATTGCATCTGCTATGATCAAACTACCATAAAATCAAGTAAATAATATATAAGGTCGAATTGAGAACCTCCTCCTTTTTTTGAAGTCGGTTGAAAACAGGCAATGAGCAAATCTGTGAACAGAATGCGCGTAGACGAAGTTTTGAATTGACGAATCTAAAAAATATCTTATTTCGCCAATGTTTAATTCTATTTTATTAAGCTATGGATTATTGGACGAATTCTTGCTGGAGATGGCAACAAGAAACTCAGTTCTGGTGAGTTGTGGTCAGCAATTTACAATTTACTTCTACAGCTGTAGCTTCCGACTGTCTGGGACAACACGAAACTTAGATGCCATTACTTTACCACAGTGGTAAAGAGCCAGTGAGTTATGTTAGCTATGTGTTTCGTATTAAATTAGTAACATATAATTGACGTTTAAGAAATTACACATAAACTAACTATAGTATACTCGTATTTTGCTTACAATTTTCTCAAGTTGAAAGCAGGATATTTTTAAATTTTAAAGGCTAAAATAGTTTATTGCCTCATAATTAAATAGTGCATCAGTAACACAACGAGTGATGGTAGAATACTTTAACATTTTACATAACTAGGCAAAAATAATTAAGTTTGAAAAAATCTTTCTCCATGTTTATCAAATTAGACGAACTATTTTGCATCGGGGCTCGTTTCATGTAAAGTGTCTACGAATGACTTCAATATCTAAGGCCCTTAGCATTGGGTTGTACGTCCTTTCCTACATCTTTCGTAGTTACTTCACTGTCTGCTAGTATCCTGTGTTTCAAAACGACGTTCATTACTTAGCTAAGTAGCAGTTATGGCGAACCTCCTTCTAAGTAAATTCGTTTGTTAGATTTACATCGCCAAGCCCTCGGATCTTAATCTGTAATTTAGTGCATCTAGATAAGCGTAACCCTTTAAGAATTTAAAGAGCAGAAATTTTATTAAGATGGTTGTTAAAATTAATGAACTAGAAGTATTGGTAGCTCAATGGGTTAGACGTTTTATAGGAGAGAGATGTTCGTGGAAACTCAGATACCATGGATTTGTTCAAAATTTAACATGGATTTGAATCGCTTTTGACGGTTTTGGTGTTGGAAGTAAGGTTAGGACTACCATTAGTTTCATTGCAATAACCAGACTCGCTATTTTACGGCCGGTGGTTCAACAGACCCCGAGGAAGATTGGTGCATAACACATTTGTCTCTGATCTTCCTAGAAAGATCGTGTTAAAACGACATCCATAGGCGTACGCAAGGGGGTGGGACTCGTGTGCCAAGGTATGCCATAACATCACGCCCGCAATTCCCGAAGGAGTAGGCAGAGTTAAAGATGCACCAAGTCCCCTTAACCACATTCAGCCCAAAACAAAAGTGGGCTGTGTTAGATGGAAAATTGTGAAAATGTAGTGACAAGTGGCTAGCTCGTCGCCTACACAATCACATACCCAAAACCCAATATACCATTAGTCGTCTTTTACGACATGCTAGCCAAGGAACACAGTTGACATCTTTCAATCAGATAAGATAGACGTGAAGTCTCGAGAAGAAATTGATACGTATTAAGAGGTGGATAGTAGATTCATGTTTCTTTAAGGATCTTGTAAACTTGACGATTTATAAGTGCTTACTTGAAGCCTACATTAATAAAGACATTTTGAATTTGAATAAAGCGTTCTTCTCTTCTTTAAAGCTACAGAACCCAAATACGAAAGTAGGTACAGCCATGGCGTGTTATCTCAATTTTTACAGCGCTTTGACACGGACCATTCCGAGCGCAGGCCGCTTTGATGCGGATTGACATATTAATTTGCGGACTTGTCCGCCCGCCCGGCATAATCGCGCGAAATTCCCATTTTGTCTTCTGCAAATATATCTGACATATGTCAGTTATGATCGCCATTCAGGCGGGCGGTTGATGCGAGCCATAAACATCTCGCCTGGGAGCAAAGTATCATCGATATTGCTATCCGTTCCTGATGTAAGGTAACCAATTTTATCAACATATTTTTTTTTCCCGAAACAATACTAACGAGACTAAACGCGACATTTTTCACAGCGTTTTCTACGTGCTAATAAATATCAGACGACATCACACACATTGATCTGACTCCTAGGTAAGTAGCTTAAGCATTTGTGTTACAAATATCAGAATCAACAGTGGTATTACAAATAAAAACTTAAATATTGGATATTAACGCCCAGAGACAGAACAAACACAAATATTTATTATTAGATTTTTTTTCCTGAATGGGAATCGATCCCACAACTCTAGGCGCATGGGGCAGGGTCACTATCGAATGCGCCATCAAGCCAGTCGAGTACATGAGTATTTACAGGTTGACGTTTCGGCCGTGTTGCAACGATCGTGATCACAAGCAGGCTTTTGCAAACACGGTCCTGTTAGAATTGTTTCAAGCAAGCATTATGCAACGCAGAAGTTTTCATTTATATATATTAAAAAAAAACTATAAGTCGGAGTC
This sequence comes from Glyphodes perspectalis, assembly GCA_951394215.1. Lineage (NCBI taxonomy): Eukaryota > Metazoa > Arthropoda > Insecta > Lepidoptera > Crambidae > Glyphodes > Glyphodes perspectalis. The sequence goes on from OX596216.1 coordinate 3,708,034, forward strand.
TATTTTGATCTTAGAAAACACCTAACCCCATAATACACATCGCTTGGGGAAAGCAGGGCATCGAGAATGGCCTCGTCCTTCGTGGATGAGTTATATCCTACTCAGAAAATCCGGAGACCACTAGACCTCTTTATCACCTATTGGAGACCCCGACAGTTTAGGATAAAGGGATCCTTATAAGCTTGTTATCTATTTTATAAAAATAGCAATGAAACTAGTGGGCTCTATTGATCACGGGGTGCTAAGCATGTGCCCAGATTACCCAGTGGTAAAAATAATCCTAGGACTAAATTACTTCATGCCATATTGCCCTTAACATAGTAACTAACTAGGCAACGTACACTCATCAAAAATGCCTTGATTAAGTTGAATTACCTTTAAACGTTTTACGTTAATTATAATTTATGTACAGTCACGAGCAATAATATGTATACATTGTCACATTTTCAAAAATATCTAAACTTCTACCATTCTAGAAATACGTGATCAAAAATTTTGCTTAACCCATCTAACCATCGAACTGTGTCAAAACTGGGTAAACATTTATTTTAAATTAATGGCATGGAGTGGTAGAAGTCTTTGAAAATATGAAAATGTATACATATTATTGCTCGTGATTGTACGTGTACAGAACATTGACCCTGATTAATTAACGCTGTAAGATCAAACGGCGACAACCATACATCTTGCCCCGTGTAAGCAATAAGCCATTTTAAAACTCGCTCACTCGTAACGCGAGTAATCGAGTTCACGCTTCGAGTGGCGACAAATCGATGCCCAACTCGGCATTAATCAACGTTGGGTTAGACGTGACAAAGGAGAAAAAACCTGTATAGGCGGTAGAAGAAAATTTAACTTTAATGTCGGGTGATAAGGGTGAAAATTCATATATGGGCAATGGTAAGGATGCCCAGGTGTAAAGACAAATTGGCGGACTTAGTACTTACTAGTGATATCAAGTGAGATGGTTTTATCAGCTATGAAAACGCAAACTGCAGTTTACTGTGTGTTAACTATTTCTTCTTTCTGTTTACTCCATTTTTCTCATTTCTATTTCCTTATTTGGCCGATGTTTTTCTTTGTGCTACTTAAAATAATATTTTATTACAAGTGCTAACTTATCTGTAATAAACATATCTTGATATAAGTATTAGATGTTGTAAGATTTGCATTTGGCGATAGATATTATAATTAGATATTTAAGAATAATTATAATATTAGAAAGTAGGTTTTGTCCGTGCATCAATCACGTGGAATTTGGTTAGTAATATAGAGTATCGGGCCTCACCCTCTGAATTTAGGTACCAATTATTCTGAGATAAAAAGATAGAAAATAGAAAAAACGACGAAGAAAATTTATGTTTTTTTTAAAGAATTCAATCCTTTGGCATACCTTTCGTACGCCAAAGGATTAAACCATAATCTGTTATGAAAACAACAGAGTTGCTTTAGCATTCATAATAAGTATAATGTAAGTAAAACGATCAATGTATCCCTTTAAAGAAGAATATGTGGTAACCCTGCAAGGGTTGATGCCGCTCTCCACTCTGATGAAAATGAGTTTAAAGCTGTGAAACTCGCGTTAACAAGTTAAGAATTGAGCATCCTTTGAGGGGTGTAATTTAAACAATTATACCTAAACTTTGGAAGAATTTGAGAGGAGCTGTACTGATAACAATTTGAGATTATAAAGACGTTGAAAGTTGACGGTAGAATAGAAATGATAATTGGGTCCTAAATATGATTCGGTCGGTCGGTTCGGTGTCGTTTTTCAGCACCTCGTGATGTTGTCTGATATTTATTGTTTATTTCTTTCTGACAAAATAAAATGAGATCTACATCAAGGGTGTAAGGTACGCTAGATTTGTTTTAAATCTAATTTGCCATATATTTTCCGCGTGTTATCCACGTGCTGTTTTGATTTAGCTAGAGACCCTGGCTACGAATCCATAAGGGCATATAATTAGAAATATCAAATCAAATCGTTTATTTTCCAGAATACATGGAAATAAAGATGTTACAGTACAGGTCCGAACACAGTACCTATTCAACTTGTTTCAAGCGTGCAAATATTATTTTATCATTATTTTACATTTCAACTAATTATTTAATTTGTTGTATCCATAAATCTAATATAATTAAAAAATCTTTCATTTCAAAATTAATACTACATAATGTCCAGTTAAGTTTTGTCACAATAATGTTAAGAAAAGATCATCGACGGATTTAGGATATTGGTGCTCATTCTTAAGGACGGCACCAGGTGAATAATCTACAGTAGCGACTTTAGTTACATGATCTGAATTAAAGAAATCTTCATAACGTGAAGACAGATAAACATGGAATAGGAGTTCGTTCGGTTGGTTATGTGACATTCTGATTTGAAGGCGCTGTTGTTAATCTATACTTATAATAAATCTGTAGAGAGGTCAATTCTGTACATGAAATATATTTTAAAAATAACTATCAGGGGGTGATTAGTGATCGATACTTATGCCAAAAATGCAATCAGTAAAATTTTTGTCTGTCTGTCTGTCTGTCTGTCTGTCTGTCTGTATGTTCCTTATAGAAACAAAAGCTACTCGACGGATTTTAACGAAACTTGGTACAATTATTCTTCATACTCCTGGGCAGGTTATAGTATACTTTTCATCACGCTACAATCAATAGGAGCAGAGTAGTGAAGGGAAATGTTGGGAAAACGGGAGAAGTTACTCCGTTTTTTAAGTTTCCGTCGCGTGTGCAGCCTTAATGGTTAAAGTAACATAGAAATCATGTATGACGGAAATAGTCTTTATAATATTAACCATAAACGGGTGTCACCGCTGGCACAGCTAGTATCGTATAAAGTACGACCTACTCAGTCATTGATTTAGTAAAATTTATAAATACACACATACATGAGCAGTGGTAGCTCAATGTTAAGGACACGCGCCTCATAACCGAGGGGTACTAGTTCAAACCTAAGCACGTACCTCTGGATTTTTCTAATCTATGTACGAATTTATATCACTAACTCGGGGGTGAGGTAAAACATCGTGATCAAACCTGCAAATTCAAACAACTTCGATCCAAAATTGTCTGGTTCCCTTATCTTAGGGTTACGAAATTCAGATCGGCAGTCGCTTCAATGTAATTACCAGACTTGCTAAATCCTAGATCAATGTCTAAATTGGACTCCGTCTAAACACGGGACATAATGCTAGAAGATGAGATAATAATGAGTACGTGATCTCTGACTACCCCCATGGGAAAAAGGCGTGACATTATGTATGTATGTATGAGATAATAAACAGATACAAACGTCTATCCGTAACCTCACAAGCATAACTATGCTTAAGTCAGAGCTAAACAATTGCTATGCTAGTCAGAACAATTTAAGGCCAGAAAAGTAAGCTCAAACAAATCAGTCTACACAATCGTGCCAATAACATCCTTCTTCACGTTTCGTTTAAAGGTTCGAAAAATAATTGTCATCGTAAGTATCTACTTCTTTATTGGACTATTCATATATACTAAAGCTTAAAGGCGACCAAATGGTTTATTTTTTTTATGTAATATCAGACTACATCACATGTGAGAGCGGTGGTAGTTCAATGGTAAGGACACGCGCCTCTTAACCGAAGAGTGCGGGTTCAAACCCGGGCACGTACCTCTGGATTTTTCAAGTCTATGTACGTATTTATACCACTAGCTCGACGGTGAAGGAAAACATCGTGATGAAACCTGCAAATTCAAACAACTTTGCATTTGTAACCATGCTCCAAAAATTGTCTGGTTCCCCTATCTTAGGGTTACGAAGGTCAGATCGGCAGTCGCTTTAATGTAATTACTAGACTTGCTAAATCCTGGATCATGGTGTAAGCGGACCTCGTCTAAACACGGGACATAACGCTAGGAAGATGCTGATCAGACTACATCACATACATTGATCTGACTCCGAGGTAAGTAGCTTAAGCACTTGTGTTACGGATATTAGAAACAACAGTGGTATTACAAATATATACTCAAATATTGGATATTAACACCCAGACACGAAAGAAACACAAGTATTCATCATACGAATATTTGTCCTGGGTGGGGATCGAACCCACAACTTTTGGCGCATGAGGCAGGGTCACTACCGAATGCGCCATCGAGCTTGTCTACATATTACACAATAGAATACATATATCGAGCCTCACGGTAAGTGGTCTCCGTAACCTATGAACTTTGCATCAGAGGTGTCGCGAGTGGTTGGAACTAATTGCCTGAATAACTCATGGGTTACCTAACCATGAGTGGCGTGGAGTGGGCTCCGGTGCCACGGTCCTATATTCGATTATCACGTAACGCACGCCACGTGAAGTGGCTCATTTCGTAATAACCTGAAGTCCGTATTCATGAAACGGCATTTCTGTGAACCTTTATGGTTAATTTTCTATTGTATTTTATGTCAGTTAGCCTACATTTATTTGCCTTCAAATAAGGGTTATTAAAAAGGAAATTGTAAATCTTGACATTTTAATGAGTAAATGGCAAATACTAAGGTGGCTATGTCACAGTATAACAAATTATACTGAGGCTATGTGGTGGGTGAATAATATTTTCAGGTACCCACTTATTTATTTTTCTGAAAATATTATCAACTTGGTTTGGTGTTATCGAAATAAGCTGGTAATCAAATTAAAAATAAAATCAAATGGTATTTATTTTATGAATAAATTACATCACATATAACAATATATTTTTGCATATAACTTATGTAGGAAAGTCATTTCGGTATAATAGATTCGCTATTTCAAATATGTTTCTAAATCATTAAAACATTTTGATAATCATACTTGTGTATTACATATTCTTGTTGATTACACGATGCGTAAATATATCGATATATCTTTTAATAATAACCTTAAAACGAAGTCCTTAAATTATCATTCTTCACAAAAAAATAATCAAGAACGAAATACAGAAAAAAAGCTGTCTTAAAAAAAGTGTCTGGAAATATGTACTTATATTAGACAGTCATCAAAGACTTTTGCAGAATTTCCTAAAGTTTCCTCTATGTTTTATACATTACGACATTTAACATTGCCAGAAATAAAAGTTAGAGATCTGTTCTTAGGTTTTTAACATCCAGCTTGGAATCTTCGAATATATGCACACATGTGGTATTAGGGGGCGAGAGGTGTTGATGGTCTGTATCTCCACTCTTAAAATACGACAAAATATATGTGTATACCCGTTATTCGTAGACTCCCTAAGTTAAAGCTATCTATAACTAAGTTGTGTTTGCATGTAATGAATCATATAGATAGATACTGAGCTCGATTAACTAAACACCACGGCTTGCAATTGTATAACCAAGTTATTGTTGAATATTCGAGGTGGTGTTTAGCACATTTGACGTCGGACTTAATTCCGAGGCGTTGATACGACTCAGATATTTGCATACATTTCTGATACTCGCCGGTTTAGAATATTAAGTACCTACCAACGCGCCTATATGGAGAACGCAGAGCCAAGTTGGGTTTGCGAAAAGGGTTGCAGCATCTCCCTAAATCATTATGCAGTTGGGTTGATTTTCGTTCACGATAGCTAGATATATTGGTGTTCTAGAGCGTGTTCATTGGAGGACCTCTTCTTAAAAGGTCAGGGGTGACCAATCTACACCTTTACGTATGCCTACGAGCAAATGAATTAAGGTAACATGAAGTGCACTTTAGTGTTGCACCAATATACTCCAATTTATCGGTGTCTTTCATGATGTTACTTACACAGGATCATTTGTTAAACATCAACAACCTCGCAGGAGTAGATTACTGACATAAACAACAACGGCTAAATGACTCAACAACTGGTGTAGTTTGTATGAAAATTCGATTGTGACTGACTGCCTTGTTGGTCTAGTGGTAGCATGCGCCGCCTAAGGACCAAGAGGTCCTGGGTCGGGCCAAAATTTGTGCCCAGGTATTTTAATATTGAAATTACTCAGAAACAATCCGGAGTCTGGAAGTTGGCGGTTTAATCACTCCCGTTTCTCGGAAAACACGTTAAGCTATTGGTTCTGCGCCTGACCTCTCTCCGATCATGTCAAATGGACGTCTCATCGGATTATGAGAGTGAAGGAACAGAGGGTGTACCTGAGTTTGCGCACACACTTATGCACTATAATATCTCCTGCGCAGATAGCTAATCCTCATTGAGATTGGCTGCCGTGACTGATATCGGTTAAGAGGAGAATATTATTATTAGAGTAAGATCTCGGCGCAATTTTCCCATGCGCCCAAAATCTCAAATTGAGCACTCCGTAAAATGGCAGCACCCCACGTTTTGTTATCGGGTTGAATGGATTTGTAGGGAATTATCGTCTCTCGCGTTGTATGAGCCCGGAATATTGAATGAGACGTAATTTCCACTGCAAATTGAATTAGTTAAGTCTGTGTGAGGGAAATTAACTTAATTACGAGAGTGTTGCGGACTAATTGGAGTGGCCTCAGCACCACTAACATACGGAGTGAAAGAGAATGCTTTAGGAAATTTGAGTGGGTCCACCCATTCTTATTATTGGGCGTAAAATGGACAGTGAATTTACTATTTTTATTCTTATAAACGTATAGTTACTACCGTGTTAACTTTGATTTATCAGCAATTTGAGATTCTTAAGTATTGACTCCGAAAGCTAGACCGAACTCTAAACGTTTGATGTCCGAAGTAAAATGAAATAAAAACAGAAGAACATATTTTGTTTAACTTTTATAACATCACTAGAGTATTTTTAATGGATTAATATTTTTATGATTTTTAAGGAATTTGAAGTTAGCTATAAATCAAGTCGAAAAGGTTGCACGGAACTCTATTGTCGCAGTTATATATCGATATCATCTTCGTAGTGTTATATCCCGTGCTTAGACGGGGTCCGCTTAGACCATGATCCAGGATTTAGCGAGTCTGGTAATTATATTGAAGCGACTGCCGATCTGACCTTCGTAACACTAAGATAGGGGAACCAGACAATTGTTGGATCACGGTTACAAATCCAAAGTTTATAAGAATTTGCAGGTTTCATCGCGATGTTTTCCCTCACCATCGAGCTAGTGGTATGAATACATACATAGATTTAAAAAATCCAAAGGTACGTGCCAGAGTTTGAACCCGCACTCCTCGTTTAAGCGGCGCGTGTCCCTACCATTGAGCTACCACCGCTCTACATATCGATAATTGTTAACATAATCCAGTAGACTAGTAAAAAACGGAGGAAAGAACTTACAATGCTCGCATGCGAGGTGCGTATTCTTACCACAAAGCTTCTACCTCTTATCACCCGTTCACATCTATGTAGCTTCAAAATCTACGAAGTTACGTTTCCATAGTAGTAGGAGGGCTGGCACCAATTTTTGGGTAGATATTTGAGGCAAGCTGAAAACTTGTCCCATACCTCTCCTATTATACCCCAACCTGAAACTGCAGACCTGGCTGGTGAGTAGCGGGGCTAAATCAAGATAGATTGATTGTTAGATCACCTGCCAAGGTAGGAAGGCCATTTGTTATAAATAATACCCTATTAACATTTCAAGTTGCCTCAAATACTTTTTTAAAATATTTTGCAAAATATATATATATATAATAGCACGCGTGTGGCAATGTTGAAACCACGACTAAATCGTCTGGCTCATTTTGTTTTTAATTCTTTAAACATACACTACGACATATAAAAATTGCATATTGCCTCAAACAAATTTGTGGAAAAAAAAAAAGAAAAAAAAGAAAAAAAAAGAAAGCTCCGCTACTCAACAGCCAGGCCTGCAGTTCCGTGTTGGGGTATAATAAGAGAGGTATATGTGACAAGTTTTCAGCTTGCCTCAAATACCTATCCAAAAATTGGTTCCAGCTCTCGGACCATAGCCGGGAATTATAAGTGCTTTTTTTAAGCCTACGTAAATAAAGACAATTTCATTTCATTTCATTTCATTTCAGTCACTATCCTCTTTAGCAAACGTCAAACGCAAACTATTACGTTAACTTGAAACTATTCAGAGTCCACGTTCCCTTATAATATTTCTCTGATATTGCGATAGAGATTTTATTATACTCTCTAGAAGCGTTTCACCCAGTGCTTAACATTTCGAGTTTAAAACTTTATTTTCTAAGGTAATATGCAGCTTTAATGTATGGAATGCGAGTCACGTGGGACAAAAGCGTGCCGCATAGACACGTGTAGGGTCGCGTTGTGCCGCTGTAGAGTTGAGTAGAGATGCCGTAGAGCTTACTGTCGATAGTAACGGTGATGATAATATTATCGAAAATAATACAATATACGATAGTAAAAAGTGTTGTTAGTAAATAAATGCTTCAGACTGGCACACCAAGTCCCTAGTTCCAAACTAAGCTTATAAGCTTGTCCTATGGATACTAGGCAAACGGATAGACATACTTAAATATGTTTATAAACATCCATGACTCGAGTACAAATGTCCATATTCATCACATGAAACATTTGCCCCTAGCGGGATTCGAACCCGCGACCCTTGGTTTCATGGCCAGGATCTCCGACCTGCCTAGTATCGATGGTTAAATTAATAAGTTGAAAACGAAAAAAGTACCGATATTTTAGATAGTTTTAATAGTTCAATAAATATTATGTTCTCATACTATCGAAACTATTGTAAATGGTATATTAACTTACTAAAGTAAAAAAATAAATATTCGACAACATCCCTACTAATATTATAAACGCGAATGTTTGTATCTATGGATGGATGTTTGTTACTCTGAATGAAACTTAACAATAATATAGCTTATACACCCGAATAATATAGGCTATGATTTATCGATGTACCACGCGAGCAAAGCCGCGGACAGAAGCTAGTCACATATATTTCATACATGATTCTAAAATAGCTTATGCACTTTTGTTGTGGAAAGCTTAATGGAGAAACAGATATGAAGCGAAAACCTGTTTCGTATAGTCTTTAATACTGTATATCATTATTTAACACTTCCGAATCTTCAATGGTACACAACAGTGTCGATATCTTACCAATGTTTCTTATCGATAATGAAGTTATCGATAATTAGCCATCTCTAGAGCGGACGTCAGTGCAGGTGACGGGAAGTGGTAGATGTTTTATGCAGAAATACATTCAAAGCTGAAATAAAGCTATCGGTTCGGTTGACCGGTTAACCGGAAAGCATGGTCGGTTTGTTGTATTGTGCATAAAGTGGGCTTCATTTTGTGTTTATAAATGTTGGGGTACAAGCGACGTTGGTAAAAAAGTTTAAAAAAAATCTTGCTTTCGAGTTAAGGGTCATTATTCATATAAAAATAATGCCATTTTGTATCTATGGGGACTTATGGAGAACCTTATAATTTTTACTTATCGGACAACACTAGTTTATCCACATAACTTATGGGAATCATAATCAACGAACGTACCATAAACACCTAGACCCAAGACAAATACCTGTTTCATCAATATTTTTTTTTTCGCAATGCAAGGATCGAACTCCCGCATCTTACGTTCGAAGCGAAATCAGAACGATTGCACTATCGGGGTTTGATTTGATTTGATTCATTGATTTCATAAACAATTTAAATTGTGTTTGAAATTATATGACTTTGCTTGCAATAATTTACATAGATATTTAGTAAAATCTCGGTAACAAATACAAATAATTGATTGAAAAAGAAAAAAAAATTGTTCAGGACATGTGGATGATACATTTTATGCAATCTAAAGTAAGTAGTTATGCTGAAATGGTCACCACTCAGCTTATGTCGTGACACCAGGGATGCCATGACGCTGGTATTCTGTTGCACCAGCGATTAAAAGGTCAATCACATTAGTCAACATTATTAACACAAAGAAATGCTGTATTACAAAAACATAAAAGGAGAATAATTAAAAATATACTCTTCAATGTTAAATTGCAAAATTAGTATTTTTTTGTTCACATTTTAATAACAATCGGTTACCGTCTCTAATAACTAGCTAATGGAAAATAGTAATATAGTCACATCTGCTTAAAAATTCTTCAATAGAGTACGGGCAAATGTCTAATAAGAAAGTCTTGGGCTTTAAAGTAAAATGTTTGTCTTATAAAGGTCTAATTTTAATTACTGGGGCAATTTGTTCAATCAATTTTCGACAAGCTCGATAGCGCATTCGGTAGTGACCCTACCTCATGCGCCAAGAGTTGTGACACCCAGGACAAACATTCGTGTGATGAATACCTGTGTTTGTTCTGTGTCTGGGTGTTAATATCAAATATTTAAGTATATATTTGTAATACCACTGTTGTTTCTGATATCCGTTACACAAGTGCTTTAGCTACTTACCTCGGTCGGAGTCAGATCAATGTATGTGATGTAGTCTATATAATACATTGTGTTCACGCACGGAGTGCGTGACGTAGAAGCTGCGGTTGCGCGGCCGCGCGGGGCAAGCAAGACCGGACGCCACTTCACCATTCAGCGGCTTACAAGACACTCGCATCCCATACATTTAATTTAAATTACGTACATACATGATACGTACATAATGGTAATCGGGTTTTGGGTGTGTGATTGTGTAGGCGACAGGTTAGCCGCTTGTCACTGCTTTTACACAATTTTCCATCTAACCCAGACGAGCTTTATTTTTTACATACATACATACATATAAACATGGGCGTGATGTTATGTATGTATGTATGTACATACATAACATCACACCCATAATCCCCGAAGGGGTAGGAAGAGTCAAAGGGGCAGCAAGCCCCTTCAACCACATTCAGCCAAAAATAAAGCTCGGCTGGGTTAGATGAAAAATTGTAAAAAAAGCAGTGACAAGCGGACAATTCTTTTTTTTTGTCCCAGATCAACATGGGCCAAGTCCCAGACCAACATGGGACAAAATTACGTGCCGATGTAAATAGTTAATTTATTATATAGAAAGGTAGTTATTTTTTTTTTTCAAGTAATTCCGTATAACATAACATCCAGTTATAATAGAGAGTGGAGTGTCATACTAATTGTTCGTATCCACAAACAATCCGGCATAAAATGCTGATATATATACACTAAATATATAAATTTAGCTATAATATACAAAGTGACTCACGGCGGACTCTGACTGTGGGCCGCTTGAAGGCTGTGCGCAGGTACGGCATGGACATCACCAGCTCGATGTGCGGCGGGGGCGGCAGCTGACGAGGTAAACAACCACCATATATACACTCTTACGAGTAAGAGCAATCTTTAGGGCTGCAGTGGGGTGGCCCACTTGTGGCTGACTGGTCATGATGAAACCTAACTTATGTAAGTTAGATTAGTGTACGTATTTTCACTTTTTCATAACTATACGCTTCTACCGCAATTTTATTTTGCATCCAGCAAGCAAATTTTCAATGTGCACAAGAGCGCATTCAATTCATTGTTACGAATGATGAATAAAATATTTTGTTTACAAGATATTCATCGCAGCTTCATTTGAGGAAAATGAATTTATCATCGGATTTAAATTTTTATTTGTAAATGATTTTCTATGAATCAATACATTCCCAAAACAATAAAGGTAGAGTCATGGTGAGACCGCATTGTTCCGGGACGCCTGGCTTGGCACGACCGGGGTGGTAGGACTACCCCCTTTGAGAAAGCCAGAGAAAATAGCAGCTTTCAAAGAAACGTGTGACAATGAAAGGGTGACCACCATCTGGTCGGCCACAGGATTTTCGTCACCTTGTGGTATGAAAATCTAACGAAAAACTAACCAACTTAATTTAATAGAATGCATACTCATAATAATATTATAAGTGCCTTCAAATTTGAATTTGAATTAATAAAAACACATTGTGTGGCTCTAGGAAACTTACCGTTTTTGAAATCGCCGACATCCATTCCCTTTGAGCATGAAAAAGGAATTTTAATTATAATATCTTTAAAAATCTTTTTTACCTACCAAACTTAACACAAAACACCATTAGTCGCCTTTTACGATATGCTAGACAGGCAACACAGTTGGTATGTACATTATCTACCTTGACTTCCAGACCAACATGGTCATATGAGTAAGAAATGAAATGAAATTATTTTTATTTACGAAGGCTTAAATAAGCACTTATAAATCGTCAGTAGATACAAATGAAAATTACCATGGGATTCGGAAAGTAGCTTCTACCGAGAAGAACCACAAGAAACTCAATAGTTACTCTTTTCATCGCCCAATTTACAATGTATGATATAATCCCGACTGACTGGCCCGTTGGTCGAGTGGTTAGAGACCCTGGTCACGAAACCAAGGGTCGCGGGTTCGAATCCCGCTAGGGGAAAATGTTTCGTGTGATAAACATGGACATTTCTACTCGAGTCATGGATGTTTATAAAACGTATTTAAGTATGTCTATCCGTTCACCTAGTATTCATAGTACAAGCATAAGCTTAGTTTGGAACTAGGGAATTGGTGTGACAGTCTAAAAAAAAACCAGTCTTCAATGTTATCTATCATCATTGCTAACTCTTTTCACCCCAGACAGACAGGCTGGGATGGGATAGTGGCGACCCAATACCGACGCATTAGCAGTTGAATATTGCAATAAGCGGCTGAGGCGCCCCCTGCCCGCCATCTGGCCCGGAGTGATGAATTACCCTCCTTTTTTCGCCGCGTTTCACATACACACACGGGGTTGTTTTGCTGTAACGAACGCAGCTGTTTTTGCGCTAAGAGGCGAGGAGATAGATACTAAAAGTTTAATGCTTTTTTTTGGTGCCCGAATTTTTCAAAACCAGAACAGAAAAAATAATATTTCATCATCACACGTAGGCTGCTTTATATTATCACTGAATACAATACGTTCTTCTCACAGAAGCCAACGATCGTAATGAAGATAAAAGTAATCTTGTGTTAATAAATTCAGGATTAACGGAGATAGCCACAACAGTCCGACCTCAAGGATACCCGCTTAATCAACAACTAATTTCTCTTCATGAAAAGATTAAACAATGGGCTAAACATGTACCCTGTACTATGTGACTTACGCCAAAAAAAATACAAATCTTCAGGACTAGGTTTTCGCAATACAGAGATCCACATCCACAAACAAACTTCTTAAATCACTTTTAGCCCAAAAATTGGATTGGTATTATTGAAAGAATCGCTTATCGCCTACATACTCACAAACCCAATTTGAATAATAATGTCCTCCTAACCGATATCGGTCACGGCGGCCGATCTCAACGAGGATTGGCCAACTGTACAGGAGATATTATAGTGCACAAGTGTGTGCGAAAACACAGGTGCACTCTCTATTCCTTCACTCTCATAGTATGGTGAGACGGCAATTCGACATGACCGGTGAGAGGTCAGGCATAGGACCAAGGGCTACGTATGTACATACGTATTTTCCGTAAACCGCTAACTGACTCCAGACTGTTACTAAGTAATTTCAGTACTGAAATAACCAGCCACAAATTATTGGTCCAACCTGGGATTTGAACCAGGGACCTTAGGGCGCATGTTACCACTAAACCAACGAGGTAGTCTAAGTCACTAATCTAATACGCCATTAGTCGCCTTTTACGACAAACTAGGCAACAATCACAGTTGGTACTCTTTTTAAGACCGACATAGCCAATTAATATCACAGCGTAAAATAAATAATCTCTGCGGTCGCAAGTAAAAAACAGCCTCGTGTGTCCCCCTTCTTTGGGTTGCCACTAGTTTCGTATTCCCGCTCTTTATCCGCTTCCCTCCAATTATTATAAATAATGAGATAGGATCGCGTTACTATGCCAAGGCCGTTACGCGCCACTCTCGCCAGGGTTGGTCACCATCTCTGAGTACTGAAACTAATGGAGATGGCGTAACTGCGAAAAGGTGAAGTCCAATTTTGAGTGAGAAACAAATATGGCGCCTTTGTGTTGTGTCATTCCATTTATTTACATACTTTAAGTCTCTGAACAATTTATTTATGACGATGTTTTTGAATGTTACAAGTAAGATTATGAAATAATCACAAAATTTATCAATATTGGCACAATACACTGCAAATTCCACTGACATTGACAACTTAAAGCGAGGAACCATAATGGTAAGCCAGCTTCACTCAAGTATTTCTAAGACGTCACTTGATGATGTTACCGAAAATAGTTAAGTCAAATATGTTGTTGTCTCTTTTTACGTGCAGTACCTATTGTAGACTTGTTAAAAAGAGATATATACAGGTTTATGAATACAATATCGATACTAATCATATTTGTATAGCAGATTGTTCGTATATAACATTAGGTCGTCTCCATATGTTTCAGTACTCAGAGGTCACCATGAGCGTTTTTGTGACGTCAGCTGCTGATAATGAAGGCTGTTTGTATACAATATTCACTGGAACTGTTCTTGTAACATTGGTTCCAATCATAATAATTGCCATTAATTCGCTGTAGGGACGTAAAATGTACTAGTAACTAATCATTGTATGATAACTAAGTAACTAACGAAACTTCACGCCACTTCCCTAGCGGGGTAGGCAGAGAGAACCGAACGCAATTATGAAAACAATTTTTTTTATATAAATCAGACTACATCACATACATTGATCTGACTCCGAGGTAAGTAGCTTATGCACTTTTGTTACGGATATCAGAATCAACAGTGGTATTACAAATATATACTTAAATATTAGATATTAACACCCAGACACAGAACAAACACAAGTATTCATCATACGAATATTTGTACTTTTTTTTTTTTTTTTGCGGGGTATGCATTAGGCACCGTCACGCCATCCAGGGAAGGATGACGTGGTGTGTGGGACTCCCAGGGCCCTCTGAAACGGAGGAGCCCTATCCGGCCAAGATGGAGTGGCCGGGGTATACCCACTAAACCCCACGGCATCCTTCATCGCCAGAGTGGTGATGCTGTGAGATCCACGACAAAAGCTACCACAACATCACCGGCAACGGCCTGCTCTAGGCGGCGGGCTCCACTGGCCTTCTAACGTGGAGGCCGACAGAGATAGCCAAGGGTACGAGACCATTCCTGTTCTGAGGCTGTGGAGACGCGTGCAATGCAGGCGGGGGCGCCCCCACACCCACCACCTGCTGGTCTCCGTTGGGAGGGACAAGCCGGTCATAGGCTCGTCTCCTACGCCCTCTCCTTCGCCTGCGATGCGGCGGGGCGATGTGAACAGCCATGGCGCATTCGGTAGTGACCCTGCCCCATGCGCCAAGAGTTGTGGGTTCGATCCCCACCCAGGACAAATATTCGTATAATGAATACTTGTGTTTGTTCTGTGTCTGGGTGTTAATATCCAATATTAAGGTATATATTTGTAATACCACTGTTGATTCTGATATCTGTAACACAAGTGCTTAAGCTACTTACCTCGGAGTAAGATCAATGTATGTGATGTTGTCGGATATTTATTTATTTATTATTATTAACCTATGCGACAGCACAGGATGCGATGTTTAATGCTAGTTTTTTAATTGGCAAAGACGTAACGAGTAACGTTGTTACGATGCAAGTAACAAGTCTTAATTGTTTCACTAACAATCACATGCACGTACGCGAAAACTCGTCAAATAAAAAAAATGGAAAGGAACCTGAAGCAGTAGCGTGGGATCGCTTGAAAAAGAAAGACCTTGTTTCAAGCTATGCTACCCTTTTTGGCGAAAAAAAGAATAAGCACCAACCCTGATCAGAACCTGAGTCTCGATAAACTCGCGGCGGAATTTACTGTGACAGCCATCGTTGTTTAGAGCTTTAATTAACGCTGAGGAATTAGGGCCGAAGATTTCGTTTTTGGCTCATCTCGTCGCTTCGGGATGGGAGACGGGCGGAAATTGGTATTTTTGGACCTTTTCAGACACGTTTAAACATGTTTTACACTTGATTACGTGTTTTACACGCGTGTCCCTTAATAGTTTGCGACTTGAAAATAATGTTCGAACTGTGTTCCTTGGATATTGTCGAAAAAAGTGTATTAGGTTGGTGAGTAATGAGCTGAATTTTTCATCTAATCCTTCATTTCATGTAACTTAATAATGTTATTTCAGGGTAAAATTAGCGGAATGAGCTTACTGATCTTAAGACTCTGCTTACCTCTTCGAGGATTGTGGGAATAATCGTATGTAAGTTAAGTATGTATGTAAAATTGCAAAATGTTATTTTACCACTAGCAACGCCCGGCGGTTTGTTGTAGTAGTAGTGTAGTTCCCGTGTAGTTCCCGTCTCCGTGGGAATACAGGGATAAAATATATGAAGCTTATGAAACTTTCTTATAAAGTAGCTTTCTATTGGTGAAATAATTTTTTAAATCAGTCCAGTAGTTTCGGAGCCTATTCAATACAAACAAACAATCAAGTCTTTCCTCTTTATAATATTATTATGATTTAAATAGACTTGATTAAATGCCAAAAAAAAATCAGATAGCTGCTTATATCATTTACGAAATACTTATTCGTATCATAATATGTTTTAAAATTTTTCCTTTCCAAAAGATGTGGCTGTATCTAAATATTGTACGTACATGTGATACCAGCACACTAATTGTATTTAAACACGTTCAAATTGTACCAAACTTGGTATAACTGGATACAGTTATACCAAGTTGGAGCTCAAAGCTCAGTCATATTTCATCAAATTAAAGTTTTGATTACTTTAATCTGAGGCGGCTTACATGTGACCTTTGGGGTAAATACGGCTGACCCCGCGCTATCAGACGGCCTGGTCACCTCGTTACGTAACCGAAGGCCAGGGGTAATGTAGGCTCGATACGGTTTTAGTTAGGTCCGGTGCGAGTAAGTGATGTGATGCTCCGGGCGATTGGTAATTTGATGGTTTTTTGTGTATTTTATAATGTGAATTGGGAGCACTTCTAAAGATTGCTTGAGAAGAAATGCAAAGATTGGCTCGATGGCGCATTCGGGACCCTGCCCCATGCGGCAAGAGTTGTGTGGGTTCGATCCCCATACTGGACAAACATTCGTATGATGAATACTTCTGACTCCGAGGTAAGTAGCTTAAGCACTTGTGTTACGGATATCAGAATCAACAGTGGTACATATTACAAATATATACTTCAATATTGGATATTAACACCGAGACACAGAACAAACACAAGTATTCATAATACGAATATTTGTCCTGGGTGGGGATCGAACCCACAACTCTTGACGCATGGGGCAGGGTCACTACCGAATGCGCCATCGAGCTTCTCATTGATTGTATTCAATTTCAGCTAGCATACAAGCAGACCTAATATAGATATTTTGTCAATTGAACCGTTTCTTCTTCATCATGTTCCCCACATTTTGCGCTGTACGCCCTGGTTGACTTGTTAAATGGACGTGCAAGCGGAGCCCGACGCGACAAATGACGTAAGGCGACACGACTCCCTTGCGAACGGACCGGGTCTACGAAACGATTAGAACAAACACGTGTATACGACATGATTCATGTGCGAATGTTTGATTGTACAGTAATCGTAGTGCCTGGACATTATATAAACTGCCTATTACTTATAATAGGCAGTTTATAAAAGTTTGAGGCAATTGACCTTAGTCAATTGCCTCAAACTGAGTAAAATTGAAATTTATGAAAACCGTAAACTATATTTTGTTGTTCAGTCAGAAATTTCCGTTATCTCTACTTATAATAAATCTGTAGAGAGGACAATTCTGTACATGAAATATATTTTCAAAATAACTATCAGGGGGTGATGAGTGATCGATACTGATGCTAAAAATGCAATCAGTAAAATTTTTGTCTGTCTGTCTGTCTTACTGTCTGTCTGTTTTACTGTCTGTCTGTCTGTATGTTCCTTATAGAAACAAAAACTACTCGATGGATTTTAACGAAACTTGGTACAATTATTCTTCATGCTCCTGGGCAGGTCATGGTATACTTTTCATCACGCTACAATCAATAGGAGCAGAGTAGTGAAGGGAAATGTTGGGAAAACGGGAGAAGTTACTCCATTTTTTAAGCTTCCGTCGCGGGCTGGTTTTTGGTGGCAGCCTTAATGGTTAAAGTTACATAGAAATCATGAATGACGGAAATAGTCTTTATAATATTAACCATTAACGCGGGTGACACCGCTGGCACAGCTAGTTCCTAATAAATCGCCTTGACTATAATCACGACTCTGCTTAATATATATATGTATAAAGAATAATCGATTACTAACTAAGCAATTACAAGGAATAAGATTAGTCGTTGTCCAGACCATGGTCCAGAATTTAGCTAGTCTTGCTGTTTCATTGTAACGACTCCCTACTTATCTGAACATTGTAATCCAAACACGGAAACCAGGCAAATCGGATCGCCGTTAACCCAACAACTAAACAATCTATCCAATATTACTATTACAAAAACCTTTAAATAATGAAAATAAAAACCTTATTGGCGTTAGAGCGGTGGTAGCTCAATGGTAAGGACACGCGCCTCTTAACCGAGGAGTGCGGGTTCAAACCCGGGCATGTACCTCTGGGTTTTTCAAATCTATGTACGTATTCATACCAGCTCGACGGTGAGGGAAAACATCGTGATGAAAGCTGCAAATTCAAACAACTTTGGATTTGTAACCATGGTCCAAAAATTGTCTGGTTCCCCTATCTTAAGGTTACGAAGGTCAGATCGGCAGTCGCTTCAATGTAATTACCAGACTCGCTAAATCCTGGATCATGGTCTAAGCGGACCCCGTCTAAGCACGGGACATAACGCTAGGAAGATGATGATTGGCATTAGTTGGTCCACTCTGAAAATTTTTCCCTTTAATCATAATATTAATTGTATAACTATGTGTATAACACAGACTAATAACGCCTCGCCTCACCTTCAACGAGCTTATTGGGGCGTTTTTCAAAGCGAATATAATACCTATCAAATTTGACACTATTCTTTAATCACTCGAGCGCTTAATCCGAGATCAGCTTCGGCTGAAAAATGACGTGATTATCGCGCGTAGGTACCCGACGCTTGCGTGATAACGACGATCAAATAAATAAGACCAGGTGAAGTGATTAAGATAAAAGCATCGTCTTTGACATCCTTACTAATGTAATAAATGCGAAAACGTTTGTTACTCAATTATAATTTTACGCCGCCTTATGAAATAGAAAATAAATATGTACCTAAGTATATTATATGTAAGTAAAGTGTTATAAAACCTACTATTGTTCGTTAAAGGTTAATTTTACTATTAGTTACTTGTTTTATAATTAATCTGTCGCATGTTGTGTTTGCTTTTAATTAGATTACTCATAGGATTTAAAACCTTTGTAATTTTGTTGATTAAGAATGTATGATTTAACTGTTAACAAACCTTATAAATAAAAAAAAATAAAAAAATTGTGTTCAAACTGTAAGTATGCATAATCCGAAAAACAATTAATCTAATATCTTAAAAGAAACTTGTCTACTTTTTCCTTCCTGAAATTGATACGTCACATTTTTTTATTACATGGTCCATGGTTGTAACTCATGATCATTAATTATTAATAAATGACTAAAGAAAGTAAATAATAAATAAATAAACAAATTTCTTCAGACTGAAACCAATTCCCTAGTCCCAAACTAAGCTTGTGCTATGGATACTAGGTGAACGGATAGACATATTTAAATACGTTTTATAAACATCCATGACTCGACTATCAATATATCCATGTTCATCACACGAAATATTTGCCCCTATCAGAATTCGAACCCGCGACCCATAGTTTGGTGGCCAGGGTCTCTGACCACTCGACCAGAGGGCCAGACAGTCATTCATAAATTATATTCCTCGCAGATATTACGAAACTCAAAGACGCTTTTAAAAATCAAATTAAGCTGTTGTCCATTCTCTTCCAAATGAAAAATAATTTTGGCTCACAATTAATTTTCATCTTCACTTACCGGCCGCTCCGTTGTTACGTCACAGTACAGGGACTTATCAGTAACATAATTATTTTTTTTTGTAAATCTACTGGTTTAAATTAATCCTATATATATCCTATCTATCGACTGGTCCATTGGTCGAGAGGTCAGAGACCCTGGCCACAAAACCGAGAGTCACTGGTTCGAGTTCCGCTAGAGGCAAATGTTTCGTGTGATGAACATGGACATGAGTCATGGATGTTTATACTTAATAAAAGTATTTAAGTATGTCTATCCGTTCACCTAGTATCCTTAGCACAAGCGTACATGCTTAGTTTGGGACTAGGGAATAGTGTGTCAGTCTAAAGAATTTATTAATTTATTTCTTTATGAAAAAGTACTTAAGGAATACTTATCAGAGCGAATAATAAACTAATTATTTAACACAATTATGAATAAATTCTAGATTGTAACAGAAATATTTCCATTAGGTATATAACTACTGATAGATAAATTCATTCTATTAAAACATAAAAAAAAACAATACTTTTCGTTCTTATATTTTGTGATCCTTCTCATCTATGTAAAGTTTGAACATATATTAAACCTTTTTTGCAATTTTTTATGTACAGTTTTATTTATTTACTTTCTATTGTTTACACTAAATCTAGATAGAATCTTCCTGTAATATTTTATCTAAGAACTAGCTGACCCGGCGCACTTCGTAACGCCCCGTTCACGGATTTTCAAAACTTTTTTTTTCCCGGGCATGACTAACTTTTTTATTTTTTTTAAAGAAAAAATAAAAAAGCACTAACTTTTTTATTTTTTTCTTTCTTAAGAACCTTCACCTGATAATAACAAACACAACTAAAAAATAATTTGCGAAATCGGTTCAGATGTTCTCGAGATTTGCGCTTAGCAACACATTCAGCGATTCATTTTTATATTGTAGATTAGTATAGCCAGATTTTATAGATCAATGAATAAATAAATAAAAATATCATCTTCCTAGCATTGTGTCTCGTTTCCAGTTGACATACCTACATACCACCATTATGATGACAGCAAAAAGGTTCATCCGCAAAAACCTCATTGTTATTCCACGCCATAACTTCGCGAACACACAGAAAGAAGTCGCAAAAATATATTAACTTTGAGGCCGCATGAGCGATGGGCTTCAAGAAAATTAATTTCCGGCCAATCGACTAATTACATTGCCGCGTGCACGCCGTTTCCATCGTTATACCACCGTGTTAGAACCTTTAATGCGTTGGCGAATTTTAATTAATAGCACCTGACAATCATTTGTATACGACAGTACAGTTGTATAAAAAATATATTAGAAGTATATACTCGTACAGCTGGGACTAAAGTAAAAAACGTTTTGAGAAATGGTTTTAACCAAGTTTTTTCCGCAGCCTTCGCATTATTGTAAATATCGGCAACAATGCTGTTTTTATGATGAAAGGTACCCTAATGCTTTGAGATAACGAGTGAGTTTCACGATAATTGACTAAGAAGTTAGAAACATGAAAGAGCTACATATACGGATTACGCGGATCGTAAAGAGATTTACTCGAATTTATAATAAGTTTTAGTTGCGATATGAGAGTTTAACAACTTTTACGACTACGTACCTACAATGCTTATAAGATTAAAACAATAGGGATGTTGCCTAATTTTTGAAATTGATTTTGTTTTATAGATAGACCCTATTTAAATACGATAATAATAATTTCATGAAAATATTACGTCAAATTTCAATAAAAAAATACGTTTTTAAAATGAGTTTTTAGAATTCCCGCCAAAACGCTCCAAACTGTCACGTGACTATAATTACGTCACTGGCTGATTAAAATTCTTGCGCTCTGTCAAAGTTA
Organism: Glyphodes perspectalis; assembly: GCA_951394215.1. Lineage (NCBI taxonomy): Eukaryota > Metazoa > Arthropoda > Insecta > Lepidoptera > Crambidae > Glyphodes > Glyphodes perspectalis. The sequence continues at coordinate 3,729,728 of OX596216.1, forward strand.
ACCTGATCTTGAGTAAGTTCTTACGAATATGTCGTAACCCTAAGATAGGGGAACCAGACAATTTTTGGATCATAGTTACAAATCCAAAGTTGTTTGAATTTGCAGGTTTAATTTATTGTTTTTCCCTCACCGCCGAGCTAGTGGTATAAATATGTACATAAAATTTGTAAAATCCAGAGGTTTGAACCCGCACCCCTCGGTTATGAGGCGCGTGTCTGTTGGTAAATAAAGCACTCGATTATTTGAATAACTAATTGTGTATATTTAGATTAGAAAGGATAACATTATATTTATGGGGCAGCGTACACGTACGTTCCGGAGAGCACGGAGAATAGAGAGAGCGAGTAGTGCAGGGACACGTTGATAGGGATGTGCCACCGGTTATGTCTCGTGGTTGGTGGCGCCACTGTTTGCGTTTACTCCAACACCCTCCCTTGAACGCAAACCCATTGCAGCGGTGAAGATACGGAGCTTTGGATGTGGTATTCCTTTAGTCAGTGCATCGGCAACCATCTTGTTAGTGCACACATACTCCATGCGTATTTGACCAGCTGCAACCTTCTCCTTGACAAAGTGATGTCTGACATCTATGTGCTTGCTTCTTGCTTGGTAGGCGTCAGAACCTGAAATCCTGATAGCACTTTGATTATCACAGTACAAAGTTAATGGCATACCATAAATGTTTTGACAGATGTCCTTTTCAAGCTGTTGAAGCCATAGCGCTTCTTTTACAGCAGAAGCCAAGGCCATATATTCAGCTTCAGTGCTGGAAAGAGCAACTGTTGGTTGCTTCTTTGAGTTCCAGCTTACGCAAGCACCCTGAAAAATAAATAAATATCCAGTGCAGGATCTTCTGTCTACAGGATCAGTAGCCCAGTCAGCATCACTGTAGCCAACTATATTATTACTATTTCTCTTGAATGTTAATTTCATATTTATTGTTCCTTTCAAATATCGAAATATTCTCTTCACTGCTGTCCAGTGCTGCATTGTAGGACTGTTATTGAATCTGCTTACAGAGTTGACTGCATATGTGATGTCAGGACGGGTACCCTGGGATAGGTACAATAAACACCCAACAGCCTCTTGATATGGAATATTTTGTAGAATTTCATTTTCATTCTCAGCCTTATTTAATTGTGTCCCAGCTTCAAATGGCGTTGATACAGACTTACAGTCAAACATTCTGAATCTCTGCAAAATCTTCTTAATATAAAGTGATTGATCCAGAGATATTTCTTCTAAATCTTTATTTTGCGTTATTTTCAGTCCTATACATTGTTGAGCTTTGCCAAGATCCTTCATTTTAAATTTTCGTTGCAGTTTTTCTTTTACAAGTAATGTTGATTTGTCATTATTAAAAAACCAAAGTAAGTCATCAACATACACTGCTATAAACAATATATCTTGCTCATTATTAAGTCTATAGTATATGCAAGGATCCATTACTGATCTTTTCAATCCTATCTCTAAAAGGACGGCATTCAGTTTCTTATTCCATTGGCGGCTGGCTTGTTTTAAGCCATACAGAGCTTTGTTCAGTCGACAGACTTTGTTTTCTTGTTCATAACATGGCGGCAAAGACATATATATTTCCTCTTCAACTTCGCCTTGTAGAAATGCTGTAACAGCATCCATTTGATGGATTTTTAGTCTGTACTTAGCTGCTAGACCAATCAAATATCTCACTGATGTAGATCGAACAACTGGAGCATAGACTTCATGATAGTCTATACCTTTTGTCTGTTTGAATCCCTTGATGACAAGACGAGCCTTGTGCCCTACTATATCTCCAACATCGTTTCTTTTTGTCTTAAAGACCCATTTACAAGGAATTGATTTCTTGCCTGTAGGAAGCTTTACTACGGTCCAGGTGTTGCACTCAATCAATGATTGGTATTCAGCTTCCATCGCAACCTTCCATAAATCAGATTTTTCACTGTTTAATGCTTCAATGTGATCTTGCGGTTCATTGTCAAGTAGACTTATGGCCGTCTCTGAATTAAAGCATAGAAATGAATTTAGTTCGGAGCTGCTGCTATCTTCGTCATCTATTTCGCTTTGTAAGTCACATCGACGAGGTCTTAGATTCACTTGACATGCTTCTGGTGAACTAAAACTGTCGGTAGGTATATAAGTTTCATCATTAGGATCTTCAAAACAACTTAAGTTATTATCAGAACAGCTTGATTCAGCATTTCCTTCATTATTACAAGTACTCACAGGTTCTTCTTCAAGATATACTATGTTGGATTCTTGACTACAATTATTACCATTAGTGTTTGTTTCTTTATTTTTTGATATAACCCTATTTTTTATCTTAATTTTTTTTAGGTTGTTCTCACTATCGGTAATATTTTTATAAATACTCTCTTCTAAAAATACAGCATCTCTACTCATTACTATATGTTTACTTTTCTTATCAATGAAACGAAAACCTTTTGTGCAATCACTGTATCCAATAAATGTCAACTCACGTGACTTGGGATCCAATTTCTGACGTTTCTCCTTTGGAATGTGTACCATTGCTTGGCATCCAAATATCCTTAAATGACTCAGGTCAGGCTTGCATCCAGTCCATCTCTCTTCGGGAGTGACTTTTGACAGTGAGCGAGTCGGCGATCTGTTTATGATGTAAGCGGCAGTAGCTATAGCCTCTGCCCAATACTCTTTCTGTAATGAGGCATTAAATAACATGCATTTGGCCTTTTCAACTAATGTCCGGTTCATTCTTTCACTTAATCCGTTCTGTTCTGGTGTGTAAGGGGTACTTGTCTCATGTTTTATGCCAAAGTATTTTAAACATTTATCAAACTTGTGATTTTTATATTCAGTTCCATTGTCACTTCTTAGTATTTTGATTTGACAACCTAATTCATTTTCTACTCTGTTTTTAAATTCTATAAACTTGTCAAATACTTCAGACTTTTGCTTCATAAAATAGATAAAAACCTTTTTGGAAAAATCATCAATAAATGTCAAAAAATACCTTGCTCCCCCAATAGACTGAGTCTCCATCGGTCCACAAACATCACTGTGGATGAGCTCCAGTAACTTGGATGATCGGGAACCTTCGTGGCGGAATGGTAGTCTTGTCTGCTTTGCTTGCAAACACGGAATGCATGTTATTTCTTTCCCTTGATGAGACATTTTCACACCCAATGTACAAACTGGAATCAGATTAAGATCTTTAAAATTGAGATGACCTAGTCTCTGATGCCATAAAAACTTGTCCTCGGTAGCGGCTGCCATTGCGGTTCCACTATGACAGGTTTGTAATTTGTAAGTATTATTTACTAGCTTAGCACTAGCCACCATGCTTCCTTGCTTGTTCATCACTGCACAGCCATTTTCATTAAACTCCACTCGGTTCCCATTGGAAATAATTTTACTAACAGACAGTAAATTAGTGGATAAATCAGGCACATATAACACATCATTTACCTGAATACGGTCAGTAATACCAGCAGTTTTATTTGGTACCTGTATGGTCACTGTGCCACAGCTGTGTACTCGCAGTACTTTATTATTAGCGATCCTGATGTTATCAACAGGCGGTGCTTTCTCATTCTCAAGCCAGAAGCCATGCATTGTCATGTGAGCTGATGCCCCGGAGTCCACATACCAGCTGGTGCTGTCATTCAGATGTGAAGCTGAGAAAGCGGCAACAAAACTATTCTTTGTCTCACTATTTTCTTCTTTCTTATTCTTAAACCAACAGTTCTTGCTTAAGTGACCAAATTTATTGCAGTTAAAGCATCGGGGTCCTTTAGGTTTTTGTGAGTGACTAACATTTTTATTGTGTTGAGAGAATCTGTTCTTGGATTTCACATAGAGGGCGGAAGTAGTATCTGATTTCACTTCTTGAAGTAGTTTTATTTTTATCAGATCGGCACTTATTTTTATCCCAGAACTCTCAATCCCCATTATCATCGGCTTGTACTCTTCTGGTAACCCAGCCAACATCAGTGTACCGAGCCACTCTTCATCAACACGGAAACCTATTGCTCTTAACTTGTGTGCTGCCGACATAATCTTGTTAATGTATTCTTCTACGTTTGTACTCGATTCTAGGTTAGTATTTATCAGATCTCTTAAAAGCCCAACTTTACGGAGCAGGCCAGAGTCTTCAAATGCTTTACATAATTTGTCCCATACCTCCTTTGCAGATGTGGCGTCTTGAACATGGACATACAGTTGTGGGTCTATCAGTAATATAATCTTAGACTTAGCTTTGATATCCTTCTTGGTATCCACGGAGTCATCGGAGATTATACATTCCCACAAGTCCTCATGCTGCAAATAAGCCTCCATAGCAAATTTCCACGTAGCAAAATTATCTCTTCCGGTTAATTTTTGTAAGCTTAGTGCATGAGAAGCCATATTTTATTATATTTAGCTGAAATAAGCTGAAAGAAAAATTTTTTGCACGACGCGATTTGAGGTTAAAGTTAATTTTACTGAGACTAATTTCAAAAACTCAAATTTATACAGGATGGGACGGCCCATAACCTGTTGGTAAATAAAGCACTCGATTATTTAAATAACTAATTGTGTATATTTAGATTAGAAAGGATAACATTATATTTATGGGGCAGCGTACACGTACGTTCCGGAGAGCACGGAGAATAGAGAGAGCGAGTAGTGCAGGGACACGTTGATAGGGATGTGCCGCCGGTTATGTCTCGTGGTTGGTGGCGCCACTGTTTGCGTTTACTCCAACAGTGTCCTTACCATTAAGCTATCACCGCTCCTATCTATCTTAAATAATGGTATCTTATAATACTTGATGTTCAACTCGACGGTACATTCAGCTAGACTATTCAAATTTATTTTCAAGTTAGAGTAAAGCCGAAACTAATAATAATAATAATAATAATAATCGTTTATTCATAACCCACAATTGCATTTACAAAATGATATACATAGTATGGACAGTCTAGGGTTTGTCGATACATTTGCATCAAAAGGATGAATCCCTGACATTGAGACTAGTTATAAAACTGTATTATCAGTGTCAGTGATTCCTCGGCGTTTTATAAAAATAAAAATTTAATGAAAATTTTATGAATACAATACCAATGCATATCAAGGTGAGTAATGAAATGATGGAGAATGATGATGTGAATGATTGTGTGTGTGTGTGTGTGTGTGAGTGTGTCTGTGTGTATGTTTGTGTGTGTGTGTGTGTGTGCGTGTGCGTGTGCGTGTGCGTGTGCGTGTGTGAGTGTGTGATTGTGGTTGATTGTAGGAGTTGGTGATAATATTATATATATTATATTTGTGAATGTGTTACGTTCATATATATATATTATTTAAGGAGATTTTCAGTATCTAAATACGACAACTTCAACAGATAAGCTGTGATTACTTTTTTTACTTCAAATCTATTAAGAGTGTAGATGTGTGTCACCTTATGTATCGCATTATATAATTTTGAAGAAATAGCTGCATTGTGACGTTTGGCGAAAACTGTTCGGCATTTTATAGTAGGACATACGTGAGTTGCGGCCCGTCGATGATTGAGGATACTTGCGTCCAGAGGAAGCGAGGCATGTCTGCGCAGCACACTTCGAAGAACATATAATTGCCGAACGGTAAGGACCTGGCACTCCAAGTATAACAATTTTGTGGCGTATCGTATATGTTTTCGAGTCATTATCTTTAAGATTGTTCTTTGTGCCCGTTCCAAACTCAGCATCACAGTACTGCAAGCACCTCCCCAGATCGGAATACAGTAAGATAGGATAGATTGGCATAGGGCAAGATATATAATTTTAACTGTTTCTTGGTCGACTAAGTGCCTTAATATCTTAAATATATATATTAATTTACGAACTCTACCATTTAGAGCTTCAATTTGTGGCTGCCATTTTAAGTTGGAGTCGATAATGACCCCCAGGTATTTAACACTAAAAGCAATGTTAAGTGGAAGGCAGTCCCATGTTGTTGAAGACGCAGTACAGGTATGCACGAGAATATTGGAATCATTGGATGGCGGAGCGGAAGCATGGGAGATGTAGAATGGGAGGATCTGTGTCTTTTTTAAATTTAGGGTGAGGAGATTTGTTGAGAGCCAATTCAGCACCATTTCCAAAGCATTTTGAGTGTGTTGCTTAGCGCTCTTCCAGTCATTGCCATATACCAGAAGTGCAGTGTCGTCTGCGTAAGCAAATACACTACAGTCAGGTATTTTCAGTTTGCAAAGGTCGTTTACATATAGCTGGAAGAGGGTTGGCCCTAATATGCTGCCTTGTGGGACGCCGTAGTCAGTAGACTGTATGTCACTGACGTATGGCCCAATCCTGACGCACTGTTCTCTGTGTAGGAGGTAACTCCGAAAAATGTTGAGTTCACGGCCACGAATACCATGACTTTCCAGTTTGTTGATTAAGATGGGGATTGAGACCGTATCGAAGGCTTTGGAGAGATCTAAAAAGACACCAAAACATTTCTTTTTACTGTCCAGCTTATCCACTACTTCATTTGTAAAACTAGCGATTGCATCTTCAGTAGAGACTCCAGATCTAAAACCGAACTGATTTCTCGCTATTAAGTTATATTTATCTAAGAATTTGACAAGAGCATTGTTTAATATCCTTTCCAGGACCTTCGAGAGAACGGGCAGAACCGATATCGGCCTATAATTAGCCACTTCGTTTTTATCACCCTGCTTAAATATGGGAATGACTAGTGCTCTTTTCAGTACCTTAGGGAAAACACCGGTGGAGATTGAGAGATTACACATGTGTGATATTGGTGGTATTAGAACACTTCTCAATGCTTTCACCACAGAAGGAGAAATTTTATCCCATCCAGGAGAGCATTCGTCTCGCAGGCCACATATAATGCGCTCCACTTCTCCAAAGTCAACCTCATTAAGTACCAGCGAGTTTGGATGGTTGAAGGAAGTCAATGAGAAGGTTCCGGCGGATGGCGTAATCTTCGCTGCCAAATTCCTCGCTATACTAACAAAGTACTCGTTAATTGAATTTAGAGCAATATGGGGATCGTTACCTTTAGCAAGAAGTTCCTGGGGATGTTCTACGTCTCGAACGGAATAAGTCACTTTTTTTACCTCCCTCCACATAGCTTTGGGGTTATTTTTTGCCTTATTAAATTCAGCTCTTTGATATTCACGCTTTAGCTTATGAAGGAGGTTATTTAAAAAGTTGCGATACCTTTTATAAGTGACCATGATTATCGGATTTTCTGGGTCATTTCGAAGCCTATTATGCATTTTATCCCGGTTTCGCGTGCATCGGAGCAAGCCTGGGGTGATCCACGGTTTTAGAATATTTTTTTTACGACTAGTGATAACCGTTGTCGTGTGAGCATTTATAGTGTTGGTAATAATGGATACTAGCGTATCAGCTGCTTGATCTGCATCGAGAGTACACATAACATTAGAAAAATCAGCAGTATCAAGATCTCTCTTAATGGATTCGTAGTCTGTCATAACAACTGTCCTGAGTGGATTTCGATTTATATGGGGTCCACTTTCAAGGCACAGTACTGTTGGAGAATGGTCAGTTATTATGGGATCCAGGACTAGAACTCTGGTAGGTAGGTTTGTTTTCAGAAGTACATGATCTAGACAATTATTCAAACGTGTAGGAAAGGTGTGAGCCGGTAGCAGACCAAGTGCCGCAGTAAAAGTGAGGTAATTATCAGATAATCTGTCATTATTATTGGTCTTGATGTCAATGTTGATGTCCCCTAAAATGGAAATGTTTCTAAATGTACTAAGGCTTAATACAAGACTATTTAAGCTGACTCGTAACTTCAACATTTTAAAGTACAAGCAACTTTGGGAGGTTTGAGAACCGCGTGACTTGCAAAGATCAATAAGGTACATTTACACAGCCTGACCTCGCCCAGACTTACGTACCTACTTAAAGTAGTAACACTTTAGTTTAACCTAGGAATACTATACTGCAGATACTAACGTCATATACCAAAGTATTATCTTGACTGGCCCGTTGGTCGAGATGTCAGAGACGGGGCACGAAACCAGGAGTCGCAGATGCGAATCCCGTTAGGGACAAATGTGTCGTGTGATGAACAAGAACATTTATATTTGAGTCACGGATATTTATAAACGTATTTAGTATGTCTATCTGTTCTCCTAGTATCGATACCACAAGCATAAGCTTAGTTTGGAACTAGGGAATTAAATAAATAAACTATTAATATTATACGCCAACTGTATTCTTTACCAAAAATGTCGTAAAAGGCGACTAATAGCAATCCGAGTATTGAGTTTTGATTATGTAGGCGACAAGCTGGCCACTTGTCACTACTTTTTCACAATATTCCATCTAACCCAACTTAATCTTATATTTGTCTAAATATGGTTTAAAGAGCTCATTGCTTCACTGACTATACCAATCCCTTCGGGCGTTGAGGACGTGATGGCAGGTTAAACATAAGTTTTATTATTTCTATATACATACATACATAAATAATAAATAAAATAAAACCTTTTATTTCAGACAACTAATGCAACATACATTGGTCCATATTATTATTTTTGTTAGTACATAGCATCACGCCCATAATCTTTGAAGGGGTAGGCAGAGTCAAAGTCATTTCTATATACGTATTGTCATACCGTTCAATTGAAGTCGCCACGTGTGAACCCCACTAACGTATCCATTGTTAAGTTGCCCCTAAGTTGTTTTACTCGCAAGTAGGTAGTATACGTGAGTGGAAACAAATTACCTGTATAAAGAGATATGTTGTCTTCCTAACATTATATCCAATCAAGTTGTTGGTTTATTCGATGGAAAGTTAAACTTTTTGTTTTGTACTGTAGCTAAGAGGATAGGAGTGCTCACTTAACCTTAAGTTAGACCGTAGAAGCATCATAGAAACTGACATGGACATGAACGATTAAAACTCGCGCTTCGAGAGTTTCGTGTATAATTAATTATTTATCTGTATAATTAATTAGTTAGTGAAAAATGATCATCGATTAAAATGGATGGTTTATTTTTGCAATATAGATAGAAATAAGAGTGAATTCAGGGAATTGGATGAATGAAGGTTAGGAAAACTTCTAGGTAGTCAAGTTTCAAGCCAGAAAGCCCAGCTCGCTTTAAACTATGCGGTGCGGATTCCTTTTTTTTTTTTTTTTTTTTTTTTTTTTTTTTTTTTTTTTTTTTTTTTTTTGTTGGGGAAACTCCCACGAGCCGTCACCCTCTGCTCGGGGAAGCAGAGGGCGGTGTGTCGGACTCGAACCGACTAAAACCCCAACGTGGCCTCCAGCGGCGCAGTTCCGGAGGAGCCAGTATCCCCACTGTCGGGACTATACGACTGCTCCTCCGGTGATGCGCGTGCCGCGCTACGCGGCCCACCTCGCGCGGCGGTGGTCGATGCTGTGCAGCCCACGACAACAGTCGTCGGATGCACAGCACCGAGCACGCGCGCGCGTCGAGACATGCCAGGCCACCCAGCATGTCTCAACCACTCCGCCCAGTATTCAGACGCCGATCATCCCCGTGACCGGCGTCGTGGGCCCACTCTCGCGCTGTGCCCTCTGCTAAGCCAGAGAGGCACGCGGAGAGCGCCTCGTCGAAGGGGCCGCCTTCCGCCCGGCGACCCAGATTGAGGGCTTAGCCCTGTCGTCGCAGAGGGAGAGCATCGAGACGCTCAATCCCTCTGCGACCCACCACAGCGCGACCCAGCGCGCCCCTGTCGGGTTGCCGAGGATAGGGAGGCGAGCAACGACACACTCAGCTCCTCCTCTTCCTCGGCAATCCTAGTCCGGCCGCAGGGGGCTGCGGCCGGACTAGGACTACCGAACTACCGGACTACCGAAGACCCCAGCGGGGGGGATGCGGTGCGGATTCCTACGCTAACATATGGAAGCGAGAGTTGATTGATAGTATCGCTTACTGACTGCGTGCGGAATGATGATGTAACAATGAGAGTCGGTCTGAAAGACAGCGTTGGAGTCAAGGTTTGGACATGTGGAAAGAATAGATGACGAGAGATTTGCTAAACAGATACCTATACAAAACGAAATTGAAAGGATGTAGGAGCCGCGGAAGGCCCAGGCTCACCTACCACGACCAGATTGGTCGTGTGTTAACAGAAGGTAATTTTAGGAGTCATAAAAACCGTAGGTGGACTTGTATGAAAAGGATCTTGAATGTTGAAGAGGCAAGTGTGGTGTGTAAGGATCGTGCCATACAGCGTTCGGTTCTCTCTTCCTACTCCGCTAAGGAAGTGGCGTGAAGTTGGTTGGTTGGTTGGAAAATCGATATTGGCCTATCGAGCGGCAACACTAACACACAACATTTTCACATAGTTACACTTATATTAGACATCTCCACTCCTTATAATCAAAACTTAACATATATATCTACAAAATAAGCTTCCTTCGTTATTTATTAATAACTAGACTAGTGACTTAGTTGGAGAGTGTCAATAGACACTAGTTTACAACTAACGGGTTATCGATTACGTAGCGAGTAGTGAGCTGGACGAATCCGCGGGTCGGCAAATACTCTTGGATCCCTCGGCGCCCATTCCTCGTCCTGGGCGGCACAGCCCAATCATTGCGCTTTCCTGACCCTACTATTTGTCGTATATTTATTAATATTTAGAGCCCATATATTCTCGGGACAGGAAAAGGATTTTGTACCGTAATCCCTCTGGTTCAGAGGGCTGGGCTAAAGGTATGCGTTATATAAACTATGATATAGTACTTACACATACATATAACGTATATACATGATTTGTTACATATACAACATAAACTATTTATTTACCTTTATCAATATATCAATATCAATATATCTTCTATAATATAAAAATGAATCGCTGAATGTGTTGCTAAGCGCAAATCTCGGGAACAGCTGAACCGATTTCACTAATTATTTTTAGTTGTGTTTGTTATTATCAGGTGAAGGTTCTTCTAAAAGAAAAAAATTAAAAAGATGCACTGAAAAAATGGGTATTGAAAATCCGAGAAGGGGGCGGTACGAAGTGCGCCGGGTAGCGCCGGCGCCAGCAAGTATATATATAAAAATCAATGCCACTTTTCGTTGTAATTTTATAACTCAAGAACGGGCTCACCTATTCAAACTAAATGTTTAGGCTTTATTCGTACTATTTAGTTGATGGTTTATGTGAAGTTTGCACAAAATCGGTAGAGCGATTCTTCATTTATCACATTTTTTGTAACAAATGAATTCAATAAATGGCGGATCATTTAGTTAATGGGGATTTTGTTGTCAAATTGAAACTTTTTTCAGTGTTGACAGTACAAGCATGTTGTTATGTCATTCATGCGGTCATTTAATTTCGGACGTGCTTCCATTAAAGCAAATTGGCAGCGATAATTATTGCTTTGTGTTTCTATTTTTTAAATCCGAGAACGGAGCGTTACGAAGTGCGCCGGGACAGCTAGTATGTTATATATGATTTAATATGGTGCAGTCTGTTTGCCCGGGCTAGACGCCCGCGCCATTGCATCCGCAGAATACCAGAGGTCATGTCGCGCACCCTGCTCGTCATGGCTAAATACTGAGTGGAGACCATTTTGGTACCTACCCTTTTTGTGTTTACGAAGTTCCTATTTTCTGTAAATTGTATTGTTACTTTATTCACAAATTTCCATCTAACCCAGCCCATTGTCCCGAGTTGGTCTGGGACTTAAAAAGAATGTGCCAACTGCGGTTCTTACCTAGCATGTCGTAAAAGGCAACTAATGGTATATCGGTTTTAGGTATGTGATTGTGTAGGCGACAAGTTAGCCACTTGTCACTACTTTTTCACAATGTTCCATCTAACCCAGCCCAGTGTTATTTTTGGCTGAATGTAGTTAAAGGGGCCTGCTGTCCCTTTGACTCTGCCTACCCCTTCGGGGATTATGGGCGTGATGTTATGTTATGTTATGTTTATGTTGTATTGTTACTTCATTAATTTCGTGTTCACATGTATTTTTGGTAGCAAATATTTTGTTTTTCTTTCTTTCTTCCAGTGGATTGTACTTAGCATCAGCTATACTTTGTGTGCGAACTACGCGCTCGCACTAAAAGTGGAAGTACTTCCGCCGAGCTAGGTGTTGCTAGCTCGGGGACCTAGGTCCGACTAACCGTCGCAGTGTATCGTGTTTATACTTAGTGGCGAGAATAACTTCGTCAGCGCGATGCAGGATTGTATGGCGCTTCTTTATGTTCGATCGACGTCATTTGTTTACGTATTACTGGAACTATAAATCTGACCTATCTTGTGGCGCGGTACACATGCATTAGCAAAACGTCTTATGTTGGTCTAAAAAAAAATACCAATTGTGTTTCTTGACTATCATATCATAATAGGTAAATGTGATATCGAATTATTTTGTGATTATGTAGGCGATGACCTATTAACTTTAGTGACAAGTTTTCACAATTTTTTTATTTAAAAAGCTTGTCGCTCTTTAGACTCTGCCTAGCAGAGGGATTGCGAGCATGTATGCATGTACACATACACAAAAACATGCATGCGGGAGTCCCGCATACATATTTGATGTGTGATTAAAGAACTCACTTCATCTCCGCATCTGACTTGGCTAGCATCCACACCACCTGCCCCGGCTCTCTCCGGGAGCCTAGCGCCATGAGTTGCGAGAGGCGCGCTCCGGGCGGCAACGTCGGCCGCCGTGGGACCTGGCCGGTCCAGTTGGCAATGGCCAGCATCTCAGGGCTCTCCTTGACGAGGTGCTTCTGTGTTGCCATATATTTTCCCGTTGCGTCCTGTGAAGGAAAATGCTAATGTTATTATCATCTTCCTATCTGGGTAAGAGGTATTAGCTCAAGAGAAAACGCCTCATACCCTGTGTTGGTGCAAAAGCCGAGATTTTTTAACCCTTTGGATTTTCAAATCTAAGTACAAAGTTATACAAATTGCTCGACGTTTTAGAAAAATCATGATGAAACCTTCAAAATTAACTAGGGATGTGTAACCAAATCCAATTTGTCTGGTTACGAAGGTCAGATGGACATTCATAATGGAGTTCCTGGAGTTATGTGGATTTGTAGAATTTATGATATATACGAAATATTTATAATTAACGAAAAAAGAGTAAGTTGCATAATACAAGCAATGTATTTTAATATGTTTATACCCTAAGTAGCGACATCTCATATTTCGTTTCTGCATGACTAAAGTGAAACGCGCGAACAATATTTTACCCATAAAAATGTTTTCCTAATAAGTTATTCGCGAAGACTTTACAAAGTAATTTTCCGGACCGATGGTAACAGATGGAGGCTCAAAGTTCATGCAGTTCAATGTACGTCAGCCTTATCAACGGCGAGGAAGTTAAGGTGACGACATAAGAGCTATTTTTGCATAACTGCTCAGCAGAAATTGTTTGCAGGAGAAAAACGATAAATTAATTGCGCATTTTTTATTTCTCAACCTCAGTTTGCATTTAGATTTTTCGGAATGAAATTATTAATTGTCAATAATGTATTGTATTGCTCAGGGAAGTGCAATACATTTGTGTAAGACTAAGAAGGAATATTTGTTTTTACATTTTAAAGACTCCATGTCTTTTTTACCTACTTACTTGTCTACACTAATATTATAAAGAGGAAATATTTGATTGTTAGTTTGAATTAAATAGGCTCTGAAACTATTCGACCTATTTTAACTTTTTTTCACCAATGAAAAGCTACCTTATCAGCGAGTAACATAGGCTATATTCTATCCCCATATTCCCACGGGAACGGGAATCACGCAGGTGAAACCACGGGCGTTGCTTTTTCTTATAAACGAATAGTTTTGCGCGTGGAATTGGGTCTGTTAGAGAGAGATTCACGAGAGTACGTCCCGCGGGATCTATTAATTGTTCCGCAGTCAAAAGTAGTCTATGTCATTTCTAGGTCTAATTTTTTGATGTAAATGTCGAAGGCAATTTATATGATTCGGCATTTTACAAACGGTGTCGTCCGTTTAAAAACGCTCGCTGTTATGAAATATGACGAAGGCAAATTGGCGACTCATTCAATCAGTTGTTATAATTTCAACATTGGTTGTTCTTCTTCGGTTCCGGCCGTAGGGTCGCAGTTGTACCTAACACTCCTCCACGCTTCGCTCGTCGTCGTACCTATTATTTTAACTACTACCTAACCTGACCTAAACTAAATACTTGCGGCATACTATATAATGACCGCAATATACATTTTGCTTTCGGCATATTACAAAACAGCGAGCGTTTTGAAACGGACGACGCCGTTTGTTAAATGCCGAATCATACAAATTGCCTGCGACATAAATACGAAATTTCACCATAATCGTTGAGGCATCAGTGATGAAAACGTAACGGGTAGCAATTTTCCCATTTATAATGTTAATAATGAGTGCGATACGTTCTTATTCGACATATATTAATTAATATACTTACTTTTAATAATATCCATTAAAATTCACCACCGACCTCTGAATTAGATACAACACATGTCCTTCTTAATTTCTAACTAAAACCCTACCCTAAAAGGCTTCATAGAGAAACGTATGAAATCTTGAAAAGAAAAGCACGTTCAAATACCAACGGGAAAAGAATTCAGACGAAAAAACACAGTTGGTAGATAAATAATAAAAAAGAACTCTCGCATTCAATCGTTCAGCCTTATAACGCTTTTCTATACAAAATTAAAGGGATCCTTCGCGCTCAGAATTTTTCCTCCCGTCCCGAATTCGGGCGAAACGGGATCCGGTGGACATCCAAGATTAATAGAGGACGTTTGAGATGTCTCTTTGGAATTAAGACTGTAAATAGCTAGCATTTGGAGCGGTGAGTAAATTGTTAAACTTTATGCAATGGGTCAGATGTCGCGATGATGACGTTTTATTTTAACAGACGGCATATAACGTTTATGATCATTATCATAACGTGACATTTGGCGTCGTAAGCGTGGTAAGCTCAAAAAAAGGGAATATTATTTTAGACCTCAAAAAAAGGGAATTTTATTTTAGGCCTCAAAAAAAGGGAATTTTATATTGGATTACATTATCACAGTCTTATTTAGATAATTTAATTCATTGGTGCCTCAAAAATGCTTTTTAAAAGCGGCTTAAAATTAATCTGTCTTAATAATAAAGTTAATATCAATTGTCCCATGTTGGTCTGGGACTTGGCCCATGTAGATCTGGGACAAAAAAAAAGAATGTGCCAACTGTGGTTCTTGCCTAGCATGTCGTAAGAGGCGACTAATGGTATATCGAGTTTTGGGTGTGTCATTGTGTAGGCGACAGGTTAGCCGCTTGTCACTGCTTTTCCACAATTTTTCATCTAACCCAGCCCGGCTTTAAGGTGATTTTCCACCAGAGTGGCGAGACGAGACGAGGCGTTGAAATATGTATGGCAATCTTTCAATCTTCTCCTAGCGCATTTTTGGTGGATGGAATGTGATTGAAGGGGCTTGCTGCCCCTTCGACTCTGCCTACCCCTTCGGAGATTATAGGCGTGATGTTATGTATTAATATCAATCTATATTTCATTACCTGTTCACAAATTATATCTTTATATTACAAAGTATACTAATTCTAAACCAGACATCCATTACTCTTGGTACAAATGACCCCAACGAACATTTGTGTTAATCACATTTGGATTTGACCCCGCGCCCTTGGTTTCATAGCCAAGGTCTCCATAAGACCAAGCAGCTCTTTGAGAAAGACTGATATAAATTCCCTCCTCGTTCTGACCTTACAGTTGCATAGTGCATTCCATTCGCATTCAGCGTCTGATTGAAGATTCCGTATGCATCTCGGCGCTACCACTCAGCCCTCGTGGGCGGCACATCAGATTCTATTCACTCTGAGTCAAACAGGTAGCAAGTGATGTTATTTATAGCTTACAAGAAGTTCAGGTACGAAGGCTCCATTAGAATTCCGTTGCGAAACTCAAGTTACGTTTGTTTTGGTCTAACTATATAATACTAATATTGTTTTTTCTGTTTAAATTGACTATTTATAAGTGCTTTTTTGATGCCTATATAAATAAAGACATTTTGATTTTTGAATTTGAATTTGAAATAAAGCTGAAGAGTTTGTTTGTTTGCTTGAACGCGCTAGTCTCAGGAACTACTAGTCCGATTTGAAAAATTCTTTTAGTGTTAGATAGCCCATTTATCGAGGATATAGGCTATATAACAATAACCATAAACGCAGTGAAACACAGCTAGTTTTAATAATAAATCGATTATTTCACACCGCATGCCAGATGACTAATACTTAAAGGTAAAAAATGTTGTACCTATCGTATTTGGGTGTGGATTGCTGGTGTTAGGTTAGGAATCAATTGATCTCCTCATGGACAGAAGTTCGTAGCAAAAAGTAGCAAAAAGAAAGTCGTTTCAAATTGCCTGTTTGCATTAAATTATTAATGAACGATTGAACGTTTCTTACTCAAACACAAAAACCATTTAAACTGGAAGTGGACCGGAAATATCAACGCGACTCTGAGTGTAATATCTATTACTTTACACTGCACAGTCATCGGATCATCGCATATTTTATGACATCATTATCTTCCTAGCGTTATGTCCCTTAGACGGGGTCCGCTTAGACCATAGACCACAGTATACCTACTCCGTGGCTTAAACCATGATCCAGAATTTAGCGAGTCTGGTAATTACATTGAAGCGACTGCCGATCTGACCTTCGTAACCCTAAGATAGGGGAACCAGACTATTTTTTTTTGGATCATGGTTACAAATCCAAAGTTGTTTGAAATTGCAGTTTTCATCACGATGTTTTCCCTCACCGTCGAGCTAGTGATATAAATTTGAAAAATCTATAGGTACGTGCCCGGGTCTGAACCCGCACCCCTCGGTTAAGAGGCGCGTGTCCTTACCATTGAGCTACCACCGCTCGATTATTTTATGACATAAAAAATAACAACAGTAAAGTAGAATGAAACTAGTGTAATTAAAACCAGTTACTGGAAACCGGCCGAAACAGTCTTTGTTAGCGCAATTAAAGTGTAAGCGTTCACTGACGAGAATTCCGTCGTTGTTTGATAACAGCGTTATGAGCTGTCGATTGAAGCGGAACTTCAAAAAGGCTAAAAAGGTAGAGCTTTGTCGGCTCTTTGTTTGTGCAGCGGCAATTTTGCCTGTCAGCCGGGGCCGACGACGTCATGAAATTTTTACGTCGCAAATCCCTGTGTGTGGAGGTCAACTGTGCGCGTTGGTCTTCACTAAACTCTTGTGTAAATTGTTCTTTTTGTTCACACGCAAATGCCGAGTGTAGCAAGTCAGCTCGGTGGACAAAGGTGTTTGGAAATATTTTTTACAAAATTCCAGGAATTCGAACATTCTTAAGCGTTAACGGCGGTAGAGGAAAAGTTGCGAGTTGAGAATCGTCTTCAGATAACTATATTAGCGCTTTCGTTTAACGTTTCTCTCTAGCGTTAAACTAACCTTAAAAACTTGTAAATATGCTTATAATGCTCCTTATGTGTGATTATTTGACCCCACAGAAATCAGCAACATGATTGTTTGGGGTCTTTAGTAACTAAATTGACCCCATACATACTGTATGTATGTATGGGGTCATACATTCATAACATCACGCCCGTAATCCCCGAAGGGGTAGGCAGAGTCGACCCCAAATTGACCCCACATATTTTTTAAATCATTTAAACTCTCTTTTAAATTATTTTCTTATCTTTTCTAACTTTAAGCTTTGTAACTAATAATAATCAAAAATAAAATAAGTCTGTCTGATTAGTGTGCCTTAAGTCATACAAATCCCGTACAGCTGGAGAAAAAATATGCAAGCTGCTTAATTTTGCATCCAATATTATTAATAAATGGTTACTGACCCAAGATCCGCCAGCACCTGTTCCTGTAATGAGGGTCTGAGTATTCTCACTCATAAATTACTCCCTAAAGACCCTCTCTTTCACTCCTATAGTAGCGGCAGCTCTAGGTTGAGACGGCGTTAGGGTGATTACCTAAATGCTAATGCACATTGAAATAAATAAACAATGCTCTACATTAGGCTGTCTGTGGTAGTACGAAACGAAAACCTAATTTTCCCTAATAGTAATATTAGGTGAAATGGAACTTCTTATTAAAAACTTTTTTTACTGTCATAAAAAAAATTACAAAATAATAGAACGAGTGTTTGAAACTATTTTCTATTCGATATTTTACGTAAGAACAAATAAAATCATCCGTACTGCAATTTATTGGACTGATATTTTGACTTCACTGTTGAGAAATAAGCAGTTAGCTCTATGTTACATGCTCAATCTATCTGCTCTAGATTTAGACATAGATATCTTCTTTCTTAAATCGCAAAATAAACTCCTAACATGACTTTGTGAAGCGAAAGCTAATTGAAATAGAACAAAGCAATCTACCGAGTGTACCCCTCCCGGACCGACGCGGTATAATCCAAATAGTTGGGCAGGCACGAGTCATCAGCGGACGAAAACATTCTAATTGGAAAACTTAGCTCGCACCGTCACTTAACGCCTGCCGTGCGACTAAGGCTCCTGTGCCACCGCCGGCGAATAACGAGAAGCGAGGAAAACTAGAAGTTAGACACGAGTTACAAAAGTAAGACAAGCTCGATGGCGCATTCGGTAGTGACTCTGCCCAATCCGCCAAGAGTTGTTGGTTCGATCCCCACCTAGAACAAATATTCGTATGATGAAAACTTGTGTTTGTTCTGTGTCTGGGTGTTAATATCCAATATTTAAGTATATATTTGTAATACTACTGTTGTTTCTGATATCCGTAACACAAGTGCTTAAGCTACTTACCTCGATGTAGTGTGATATTTATTTATTTTACTACTGACTCTGAGCTAAGTATCTTAAACACTTGTGTTACGGATATCAGAAATACCAGTGGTATTATACAAATCTATTCTTATCATCATCATAACATCACGCCCGTAGTCCCCGAAGGGGTAGGCAGGGTACAAAGAGCTAAAAGCTCCTTAAACCACAGTCAGTCAAAAATCGAGTACGTTTAGATGGACAATTGGGAAAAAACAGTGGCCAGTGGCTAGCTCGTCGTCTGCGTTATCACTAATCCAGAACTCCATACCCCATTAGTCGCCTTTTACAACATGCTACACAAACAGTTGGTATATTCTAATTGAGTCCCAGCCCAACATGGGGCAAATTCCAAACAAACAGAAAAAACATAAGTTCATCACACGAATGTTTACCCTGGACGGGGATCAAACCCACAACTATTGGCGTATAGGACATAGTCACTACCGAATGCGCCATCAAGCCAGTCAAGTCAGTTGTTGTAAAAGCGAGTGTGTAAGTTCCATAGTTTTTTTCGCTCGGCTATGAGAGCATGCGATGCAATATGCTCAATACTCGCTCGGGGCGGTAATGATATATTATATTCCTACCCAAACCTGATCTCTTGGCGTCTCGGCAAGTGTTGTACCCGCCAAGCCATGGCTCAGCGCATACTATAATTGACAGACCTTGTCACTGCAAAGAATAGAGAGAGAAGAGAGAGAGAAACAGATGATTTTGAACAATCAGTGATCATATTTTTTTTAAATATGGAATCTATATCTATTATACGTCGCTGGAGCAAGAAATAGTTGATAGTTAATTGCTTTCTCGTCTGCGGTGAGACAAAAGCCTTAGGGTAGCATTCCACTTGAGCTGCGCGATGCTAAGATACGTAGCAGAGTTAATTTCTACTTCACTAAACACCCTTATTTACTTCCAAATGGTTCTCCTGTTTGCGAAAAATAAAATACCAGAGCAGGAAAAGGAGACTAGCCCGTCGGTCGAGTGGTCAGATACCCTAACCACGAAAATAATGGTCGCGTGTTCGAATCCCACTAGGAATCATTTTTTCATGTGATAAACATGAACATTTGTACTCGAGTCATTGTTTATATACGTACTTAAGTATGTCTATCCGTTCGCCTAGTATCCAAAATACAAGCATAAGCTAAGTTTGGAACTAGGGAATTGGTGTGTCAGTCTGGAGAATTTATTTATTTTGCTAGTTTGCCGTCTACACGATCACGCACCCAAAACCCGATACACCATTGGTCGCCTTTTATGACATGCTAGGCAAGGAACATAGTCGGCACATTATTTGTAAGTCCCAGACCAACATGGGACTATATTGGAGATCTGAAGAGAAAAACGGAATCTCAATACCTACATTCAGTTTCAGTATAGATTTCATGTAAATACATAGGTATTTATTCCCGGCATAAAACTTGTACATTAATTCAAAATATAATTGATGAACTCGCCATAAAATACCAAGTATTCATGACGCAATTTTACTGGTGTACATTAGTTTTTCTCACAACAAAACCCTTTTGCACCGGAATTTTAATTCCCTTCCCTGAAACGGATAATCTTTTCCCCTTCTCACTTTAATATACAATGACGGATTTCTATTTGCATTATACAACGTGCAATAAAAGCCGAGCAGCAATAAAATTTAAACAGTCCGTCAGATAACACTGGGGGCAACTCGCTGGAGAATTGAATAAAAATAAATATCAGAAAACATGACACATTGATCTGATTACGAGATAAGTAGCTAAAGCAGTCGTATTACGGATATCAGAATCAACAGTGGTCTCTCAAAAAAAATACTTTAATATTATATATAATTAACACAACGGATCACTACCGATTCTTGAAGAATGAAGTAGATAGAGAAGGGCATTCTTTATTATTCGAAAAAGAAATAAGGTAGCACATATTACAGAATAGCTACTACTTACCGAATGCGCCATCGAGCCAGCCTGGCTCGATGGCGCATTCGGTAGTGACCCTGTCCCAAGCGCCAAGAGTTTTGCGTTCGATCCCCACCTAGAACAAACATTCGTATGATTGTACGTAGTATATTATTACTCTGTGGTATGATGAATACTTTTGTTGTTCTGTGTCTGGGTGTTAATATCTAATATTTAACTATATATTTGTAATACCACTGTTGATTCTGATATCCGTAACACAAGTGCTTAAGCTACTTATCTTGGAGTCAGATCAATGTATGTGATGTAGTCGGATATTTATTATTTAATAATATTTTTGGCGTTCACTAAGCCTACAAAGCAGTGGACGAGTTCAGTCGGATGACCACTTCATACAAAAACGGTTGTTTTGGTGTTAATATTATTTAATATCTGACGGTACAGAACCCTTAGTCAGCCAGTCCGACTCGCTCTTGACCGGTTTTTATTACATCCGATCGCTCGTCCGGCGCGCCACCCTTCACGTTAAATCCGTCTTTACTGTCGTTAATAAAATGTTTTATTTCCTCTCCAAGTGGCCGGTGAGATGATAAGGGCAACCAGCAGTTAAGAATATAATAAGTAAGTGGAGAATAAAATTATTAGTCTCATGTTAGCCGGGGACTAAAAAAAGAATGTGCCAACTGTGTCTCTTGTCTAGCATGTCGTAAAAGTCGACTAATGGTATATGGGGTTTTGGGTATGTGATTGTGTAGGCCACGAGCTACCCACTTGTCACTACATTTTCACAACTTTCCATTTAACCCAGCCCAATTTTGTTTTTGGCTGAACGTGGTTTAAGGGGCCTGCTGCCTCATTGACTGTGCCTACCCCTTCGGGGATTATGGGCGTGATATTATGTATACTTATTTGTAACTACACATATAAACCTGTCTCTTGAGTCGCTCTACCTATTACATATATATAACATCCCTTGCGTAGTTCAAGAGACATGAGCGAACAGACAGAAGCGGCGACTTTGTCATATTTTCAATGTCAATAATATTAAATGTTCTTGACATTTTATTAGATAAAAATTTACGTTTTTGGTACTATTATATTTATTACTATTATATATGTTATATTTATTTATTATTTTATATTTCACCCTCTTAGTTTCTTAACCCTGTTACTACTTAAGGAAAGTAATCTTAGGAAATTAAACAACCACCCGTATTTTGTTGATAATAATTATACTACCCGACATTCTCAGAAGTCAATCTAGCATAAAGATAACCGGCCAAGTGTGAATTAGATAGTCAAACCGAGGGTTCCGCGCAAACTTGTCCTTCCCTGATATACGCAGCAAATTTTAAGTACAAAGCTTATGCTATGACCACGGACTAGTAAAAAAAGAAGGACTCCGCGCCACTAACTAGACATTGAAGCTCCTCAGGTGCTCCACCTTGACACGCAACTTACGTCACACATTGACATAATAAGTGCTCCAAATGACAAATATCCGATATCTGGTATCCATAAGTATCTCAATCACACATGCATAAACGTGACTTCACCCTATAGTAGAGTACAGCGTGGAGTCTTTTTTTTTTACTAGTCCGTGGCTATGACATACACTTTTGCCAAATTTAAATGTTCTAGAACAGCATAAAAGATCCTGTAGGATTTTATTCAAGCAACGCAAGTGTTCAAATGTAGTATTAGTCCGGTGGCAATATTACTTCTGTATTGACACTTGTACTGCTTTTTTGAAGCCTAAATATAGGTAAATAAAAATTATTCCAATTCATTAAATTTCATAGTCGAAATATACAACAAAAATGGCCGTATTCTATATATTTATAATCTTATAAGGGTCCTTTTTTGTGAGGTACGAAACCCTAAAAAGGATACTCGTTTTTCGCGCTATTTTTCCTGTCATTCCCTGATTGATTTTTCTAACAAAGCAAAGGAATCAAAGACCATGAATCTTGTTCCGTCATCGGCTCATGAGTCTAGTGTGGTAGGTTGTGACGCGATGGGGCTTTTAGCGATAATTGAACGGATCGGTTTCAATCGCGCCGAGACAATGGGCCGAACAGATTGATTTACGGTACACCAGTTTATGCGTTCATATGTGAATCTGGAATGCTCAAGGTCATAGAGTAACATTTAACTGGTGATATTAATGGAATTGTTTATCCAGTTTTCTGGTCAACTACTTTTTTTTATTGACTATTAGTACGGGACTTATCCGCGTGGAAGTAACCAAACAATTTTGTACTTTTTTTTTTAATAATAAGTATGTAATTTAATATCGTCATTCAATGAACGCGCTAGTCATTCAATCAAATAGCAGATTCAACCAGATGACTGCGATATGACGTTCAGTCAAGATGTTGAACGTAATGTTGAACAACTTAACGAGTTGTCCTTTAGTCATTCAATTAAATGTCGTCATTCAGTGAACGCGCTAGTCATTCAATCAAATAGCAGATTCAACCAGATGACTGCGACATATACACACACATAACATCACGCCCATAATCCCCGAAGGGGTGGGCAGAGTCAAAGGGACAGCAGGCCACTTTAACCACATTCAGCCAAAAATTAAACTGGCCTGGTTAGATGGAAAATGTGAAAAAGTAGTGACAAGTGGCTAGCTTGTCGCCTACACAATCACATACCCTAAACCCGATATACCATTAGTCGCCTTTTACATTATGCTAGGCATGAAACACAGTTGTCACATTATTTTTAAGTCCCAGACCAATACGGGACAATGGGCTGGGTTATATGGAAAATTGTAAAAAGTAGTGACAAGTGGCTAGCTCGTCGCCTACACAATCGCATACCCAAAACCCCATATACCATTAGTCGCCTTTTACGACACGCTAGGCAAGAAACACAGTAGGCACATTCTTTTTAGGTCCCAGATCAACATGGGCCTATAAGTTCTTCGATGAAAAATGGTTGCTTAATTGTTTATCGTAGTTAGTGAAGTTCATGGATTTCGTAGAAAGTACTTTATCGTAGTTAACTGTATCTGCTACTTGGTAGGACAGACGTGCTACGGCGTAGCAGACTACTACGGTGATGTGGAGTTAAGATAAGTTCAGTTAACGTGACAAGTCGCATATAAATTTTATAATAAAATAATTCAATGCACGTCCAATACTTTTATGATAAACTCAGTTTCATCATGATCCGATCATTTCGTAAATAAAATAAATTCCACAGAATTTTTCCATATTTTTACAGGTTTTGTAGATCATGAAAAACATTTGTACCTTTGTTTATTTGAATTCCAGCAGATTTAAATGTCCCGAATCGGCAACACTGTTTCTTGCTAATGAAAATTAATATCGAATTCGATTCCATTCCGGTACGTGAAAATGTCGAAACATCAGAATGGTAATCATTCATATACATACATAACTAATTTTATTCAACTAGATTTTTTAAAGATGCGTAAACAAATAATATTCTGCGAAAAGGAACCACGGGAGATTTCTAATTATGAATATTAATATTCGTAATTAACAAACGCCGGTTTGACGCCCTTATTCGCGAGGTTCATTTTGTAATTACTGTCATATATGTTCTTGCAAAATAATTAATAATACAAATTATAATGTATACAATCGTTTGTATTCAAGTATACATAGGTACGTCTTAGGATCTCAGTATCTAATTTATATATTTTTCTTAGATCAGATGCTGTCTTGGTGTCAATTGCTAATATCCTGCTTATTTGTATCTAATAATTAAAATAAAAAGAAAATTGCTTTTTTTTACCTTTTAAGAGAGTTGTTTTGTCCAGCTATCTAACTATTATTCCATAAAATCAAAACAGAGATAATACAGGGACAAAATATATAGGATTGATTTTACTAAGACATGCTACATATATTATGTATAAGTTTATTCAGTGAGATAGGCTAGCAGTTGATAAAAACGGTCTATAATACTGTTGCTGCTCAATAGGCCAATATCGATAGTATCGATAGTCTATCGATATTGAAAACAATCGGTGAACAGCAATACTATCGATAAATCGATCGCTGCTAACCAATGAACTATCGATATTATCGATACTATCGATAACTAACCAATAAACTATCGATAGTATCGATACTATTGATTGTCCTATCGATCGTATGGAAAATTTGGCCGTTTAACTATCGATTGCAAAACTATCGATTTTGCAACACTGGTCTATAACAAACTAAATCCCACACAATGACATGGCCTAGGTACCAAAATAAAGAAAAAATATATGAGGCCAAAATAACCTTTCTGTCTAATGCAGCGTACAGAATACAAAAAGTAAACCATCTAATATAACTATATCACAAAGCACAGTTCGTTAGTCGCAAGATTTCAAGGACCATATAACCTTTTTTATGAGCACAAATAGCAAGCTGAGACGTCATTCTCAAACTGTTTAATCAATGAAGAGATATATTTGGCCTCATCTCGGAGCAGGTTTGGGAAAAGACATTATTAACGTAGCGATGATTTAGGGAGTGTTATTAAATTAAATTAATTACAGTTATTAAGTTAATAAAATAAAATGAACTTCGTCAATACATGGTCAATCGTCAATCTAAAAAGCACTTATAAATATGTAAGCATTCTATAGAATGATGATGGAATAGAAACTCTTTTATTAAGTTGTCTTGTTGCCAACTGATAAATTTCCTGCTTAGTTACCTTAGTTGGTAGATCTAGCATAAGGCTGGTCAATAGATGTTCTAGATGAGCAATTTGTTTTAAGTCTGTGGCAGCATCGGGCCAATAGTTTTAGATTTTACAGGTACCTACTAAACTACTAAAATTATACACAAAAAAATATTAAATATCAGATTTATAACCAATATCAATTTTTTGGTATTAATTTAACGATATTTGTTTTTAAATAAGGTGTTGATAATAAAGTCAAATCTGTAATATGTTTTGCAGTCAGAGATGTGCGGTAGTCATTTTAAATATAGGACAGAATTAAAAAAGTTTTTTCACAATTGTTGGAAGAAAACAATCTTTTCCTTGCAATTGAAGCCACACCATCGTGTCTGTCGTTTCGCTCTATTATGTTGGCCAGCTAGCTGATCAACGCGCTGGCGGACAGTGGCGGGCAAATTCAATGCCTTGGCGGGCCTATGTTTGCCTGGCCTTGATCAAGCACAGAGTTTCTCAAAGGGGGGACGCGAACCCCTGGGGGTTTGCCATTCGATCATAGGTGGTTCGCGGGAAGATTTAAGTAATGGAGGATGAACGACTCACACGTGCGACATGCTTGTCGGCGGGTGCGCTACTAAATGTACTGTCTGATCTGAACCTACTCCAAGGGGGGGGGGGGGGGGGGGTTCGTTCCTCTGGAGACTTTAAAAGGGGTACGTGGCCATAAGTTTGAGAAACCCTGATCTAGCACATCGCATGTGATTTGCCATCTATTATTATCACGTAACATAGAACTCTTTAGTCCCATGTCGGTCTGGGACTTGGCCCATGTTGATCTGGGACAAAAAAATAATGTGCCAACTGTGGTTCTTGCCTAGCATGTCGTAAAAGGCGACTAATAGTATATCGGGTGATTGTGGATGTGTGATTGCGTAGGCGACAGGTTAGCCGCTTGTAACTGCTTTTTCACAATTTTCCATCTAACCCAGTCCGGCTTTATTTTTGGCTGAATGTGGTTGAAGGGGCATGCTTTCCCTTTGACTCTGCCTACCCCTTCGGGAATTATAGGCATGATGTTATGTTAAGTTATGTTAAAACTCTTTCTCTTCCTTTTGTAAATAATCATAATCTGTGTAGATTGTTCGTATAGATTTTGAGCTAATTGTATACCATCTCTTGTATAACAAATTATCAAAAGACCAACTTGGCGGTATTTTAATTACTGAACACAGTTCAGATATTAGAATGTCTCCAAGTTTGTCTTTTGTAGCTAGTAATTCTTCTAATAACACTTTTTTTTTTTAGAAAATGTACAAAAGACTTACTAGTAGACAAATTAAATTAATAAGCAAGATAGTAGGTATTCATATAATCGTCGTTGATTATGCTTTGACGTGCATACATTTGACTATGTACTTCTATCAAAAGTGACCGTCAAAAGTATACCGGGACATATAACATTATATGCCCGCGCATATGCGACAATAACCATTTAATATGAACAAGTATATTACATATCACGCTCATTCCTCACCTCGCGGGAGAAATATGGCGTGTTGAAATGAAAAATGGGGACGCTCTTGTGTGCCGTCGGCGGTGCCGAAACGTGCACCCGTAAAAACGCAACTCCATTCAAATGTGAACTCTAAACCTTTGGCATAGGTCCCAATTCCAGGTCACAGGCTTCCATCTAGCTAGCGACATGAGAAAAATACGTTACTGCGTTCCTTACGGTTAGCATCGAGTCTTATACAAATTTTACGTGTCTTATTTGATATAAGCATAATGGATTATGAAGGAAAACCGAAAGTGATAGTACCAAATTTCTTTAACCTTAACAGTTTATTAATTTAAATGAAAATATGCTGTTTCACATTGCTTCACACAGCATAATCACAGCTCTTCGATATTTTAATTAAAAAATAAAAAAGGGACGCAATTTATCTTATACTTCATTTATTAAAAATTTTTGGATTTCTTCTTCTTCAGTCCTTTGTTTTAGTATATGCGAAATCTCTTGTGTACCTGCTTATTTAACTAATAAATCTAAGAAAACAATTTAAAATTATTTTAATCTTCATAAAGTGCGCACACTCTTATTCATGTTGATCTGGGACTTAAACACAATGTGCCAACTGTGGTTCTTGCCTAGCATGTCGTAAAGGGCGACTAATTATCGGGTTTTGGTATGTGATTGTGTAGGCGACAGGCTAGCCACTTGTCCCTACTTATTCACAATTTTTCATCTAACCCAGCCCAGTTTTATTTTTGGCTGAATGTGGTTAGAGCCTGCTGCCCTTTTGACTCTGCCTACCCCTTCGGAGATTATGGGTGTAATGTTATGTATGTATGTAGATCATGTAAGATTGTTCAACGTTTAAACACACAGTATCTAATCGAGTACTTTAAACCTATGATTTTAACTTTAATTAAATTTGTGTGACGAGGGGACGTCACAATACCTAAATACCACGGTAATGACGATGATGAAATAGTAGCACGAGACACCACAGATTAGATAATAATTACTAATCGATGAGGCTCACGGTGCTCTCACGAGGAATTGTAACAAGAATGGGCATAGTGTTGGACTATCCTTTCGTTTCAGTTAAAATTTCAGCAAGTTTCAATACAAAATTCTGATACATCCATATCATCTGACTGGCCCGTTTGTCGAGTGGTCAGACACCCTGATTACGAAACCAAGGGTCGCGGGTTCGAATCCCGCTAGGGGCAAATATATCGTGTGATGAACATGGATATTTGCACTCGAGTCATGGATGTTTATAAACGTATTTAAGTATGTCTTTCCGTTTACCTAGTAGCCATAGCACAAGCTTATAAGCTTAGTTTGGGACTAGGGAATTGGTGTGTCAGTCTGAAGAATTTATTATTATTATTAAAAATCTCGCTCTTAATCCCCAAAGAGGTTGGCAGAATGAAAGTGGCAGTTATCAAAAAAAAAAACTAGGCTTGAATAGACGGGAAATTGTGTAAAGGTGACAAGTGGCTAGCCCGTCGCCACTCAATCACACGCCCAAATTCTGATCTTGTATCGAAATTTTGTCCGACCTCTGGATTGAAGTCAAAGAAACAAAGAGCTGATAATATCCCAGGTATTATGTAGTAGATCACGTAATAAACTGCTACTCAGGTACTAAATTATAATTTTTTTATTATGTATATGTAAAAAATTATGTTTGTTAATTTTTATCATAGTTGTAAATTTTTGAATGTTTTGTCTTTAGTTGTTGCTTTGAGCTAATTCTTAGAAAATATATCAATTAGTTCAGGTAAAAGTTATTTTAATAAAACCATACAAAAGCTCAACCTCAAAAGAATGAAGGCTTTAAAACATCACGAACCGAAACTAATTTCGGTTTCGGTTCCAAAACAAGACTGTTGGTCTTCACTAGCCGACGGGAAAGCACAAGTGCCTCTTTATCTATGACAAATAAGCCTCTATTGATGGGAATGTCATGTTATTCCATTTTGGCTGGCTCTAATAACAAGGGCGGGCTAATTTTCATGTCCTATCGGAATGATTGAGCGAACTGTCGACATCTCTAGAATAACAGCACACACTTAAGTGGTATTACGAAACGGCTCACAGCGTCACTCGTGTAGAAAGAGTTTGGTTGGTTTCTTTTTGTCTATTACCTAAACAAAAATAAAATTTAGTTTCTGTAAGGTAAGCAAAATAGCAGTAAATAAATGCATTTGAAATTTTATAATAATTATACCATACTTTTAACAAAAAACAATCCAACTATCTTAACTGGCCCGTTGGTCGAGTGGTTAGTGACCCTGGCCACGAAACCAAGGGTCGCGGGTTCGAATCCCACTAGGGGCAAATGTTTCGTGTGATGAACATGGATATTTGTACTCGAGTCATGGATGTTTATAAATGTATTTAAGTATGTCTATCCGTTCACCTAGTATCCATAGCACAAGCATAAGCTTAGTTTGGAACTAGGGAATTGGTGTGTCAGTCTGGAGAATTGATTATTATTATTATTATTATCTATTAAATGGGGTCAAATTGGCGACATTGGAAGGAAATGTAAGTTAAAGTATTTCTATTTTAGCAGATCTATTTCTCTTTTTAAACTACTAGTGGCCCGCCCCGGCTTCGCACGGTGAGCACAAAATAATATAAGACTATACATACCATAAGGTGACTCTTATGTTCGTTTGCCTCCTCTTAAACAACCTGTTACCTCTTAATATCCCATAACTTTAGGGTGATATTCTATAAATAAAATTAATACAAAAAGTCCAAAGAACAAGTGTCCTTAAACGCATAGTTTAGAAGAAGTTATCATTATCATCTTCCTAGCGCTATGTCCCGTGTTTAGACGGGGTCCGCTTAGACCATGATCCAGGATTTAGCGAGTCTGGTAATTACATTGAAGCGACTGCCGCTCTGACCTTCATAACTCTAAGATAGGGGAACCAGACAATTTTTGGATCATGGTTACAAATCAAAAGTTCAAGTGTCACCTGTATACAGGCGATCTAGAGGTCAATATATAATGCTTGATGTATTTCATTGATGAGTAAGTCATTCATAATTTCAGATTTTAAAATACAATGTTGTCATGATCAAGTAAAGGTGTTTTATATTGGTGGTCGAAATTTTGTTGAATTATTTTGTATAAAAAATTAAAATTTGAAAAGTAATGAATTGAAATTAACTCAAATGCCGTTGGGTTCCTTTACGTGGTCTCGTTTATACCCTAAAGTTATGAGGGTGAAAACCGCATCAGCTTCCATTGTGTAGTTTAAAAGATCTAAGCGAACAGACAGAAACGGCGACTTTGTTTTACACTATATAAAGATATCACCCCCTGATGAGGATACTTAGTGTTAGATTATAATATTTCCATTTTACTAACATCGAGGATTAAACAGTTTATCTATTCAGTAGCGTACCATAGGCGGAAGGGGCGGCCCCGATCTACTGGTCCTGACGAGCATTCAAGCTTCGATACACTGAAATTTCTAAAATAACAGACTTAGTGCGCTTGCTCCTATTTTACTTATTAAACTAAATCCGCGATTAGAAGGATACAGTATTAGCCTCAGACTAGATATAGTCTTAGCTACAGAAGGACAATCTTAGCTGTTAGAGAGATCGTCTTAGTCTCAGACATTCGGAATCCGTTATCCGCATTGATACAAGAGGCACTTGTACTCCGCCTTCGTTACGCCGGCCCTCTGAGCACTCTCAGGGCTGCCCCTTTCAAGTTCAAGGGATTAAGATATAGATAGAATACGTAATTGGTTCTTTATCTGGCGGTTTTTGCGAGGTTTTCTTTAAATCTTGGATGGAGTTTGTTTCTAGCTTAAGATTGAATTCAACGAGGGTTTACGAAGAAAAAATATGGACTGCACCGGTCTTGTTTTGACGTTACTCCTTAGAGTGTGTAAAATATGTAAATTCCTCTAAAAACGAATCAATGATTATGGTTTGTCACCATAATGATACGCCACTGTCAAGCTACCTGGTTGTTATTTTATTCAGAAAGCACTCATAGGTACAGCGAGTGTATCCAACTAAAAGATACAGGACTCCTATCAGCTTTGTTTTTCAATAATTTAGTCCTGTAAATTTTTCTTAACAAAATACCATTAAAGACGCTAAGCATACGCATGATCTACCTAATGATAGCAGTCACCGTATTTTATGTACATTCGCAACATCAAAAGAAACAGAAACAGTAGTATTACAAATATATACTTAAATATTGGATATCAACACCCAGACACAGAATAAACACAAGTATTAATCACACGAATGATTGTCCTGTGTGGGGATCGAACCCACAACTCTTGGCGCATAGGGAAGGGTCACTACCGAATGCGCCATCGAGCTTGTCACTTTTTATTACAGAAGTGTACACTCTACAAATCCCTAGAGCGGTGGTAGCTCAATGGTAAGGACACGCCCAAATGTGCCATCGAGTATATAAAAAATAGCCCAATGTAGCTTAATGGTTAGTTATTAATATAAACGCGACGGTGAATGAATATAACAGGACAAACAGGCGATTGTCCCCAGCCCTCGGCGCACTCCACCGGTCGCATTGTTAGGGCACGCTCGACGACTCGCATTGTGAACCTTTGAAAGGAATGCCATGTTTACAAGAATCAAAGTATAGCACGGTAGGAAATACACTTGTGTTTGTTTATTTGTTGCCTGAATTTAATAAACATAACAAATAATAACATAACATCACGCCCATAATCCCCGAAGGGGTAGGCAGAGGCAAAGGGGCAGCATGCCCCTTTAACCACATTCAGCCAAAAATAAAACCGGGCTGGGTTAGATGAAAAATTGTGAAAAAGCAGTGACAAGCGGCTAACCTGTCGCCTACACAATCACACATCCAAAGCCCGATATACCATAAGTCGCTTTTTACGACATGTTAGGCAAGAACCACAGTTGGCATATTCTTTTTAAGTCCCAAACCAACATGGGACAGTGGGCTGGGTTGGATGGAAAGCTGTGAAAAAGGAGTGACAAGTGGCTATAGCTCGTCGCCTACTCAGTCACATACCCAAAAGCCCGTACACCATAAGTCGCCTTTTACGACATGCTAGGTAAGAACCACAGTTGGCACATTCTCTTTTTTTGTCCCAGATCAACATGGGCCAAGTCCCAGACCAACATGGGACAAACAAAGTACAAATTCAAAGTTGTTTGAATTTGCAGGTTTCATCACGATGTTTTCCCTCACCGTCGAGCTAGTAGTATACATATGTACATAGATTTGAAAAATCTAGAGGTACATGCTCGGGTTTGAACCCGCACTCCTCGGTTAAGAGGCACGTGTCCTTACCATTGAGCTACCACCGCTACTCATTATGCAAGGTTCAACAAGACTGCAGCTTTAGTAGTCTCAAAGGGGTAAATATCCATAGTTTTAGTAGGTTTCCTCCAGAGTTTCCTCGCAATGTTTTTCTTCATTTCCAAGCTACTGCACTTAACCAGCTTTTTATTATTCACATAATAGAAATTTTTCCTACTTAGGGACTCTCAACTTTAGTAAATAGGAAATGAAATAAAAAAATAATAGTGAAACCTCCGCATAGTTGAAATGATGGCGGCAATAATACCTCAGTCTACATGTGAACCCGTAAAGTAATACAACTTTGTCGATCGGCTAATAAATCGTGAACTCAGGACGCCGTTACAAAGTTTTACTTATCAAATGCGAGATAAAAAACAAAGGGCACCATCAAATGTACAAAAACTCGCAAAAACACCCCATAGGAAGTTGTTCAAGTTGTTGCGAGGACGAACAAACACGCTAACCGTGTGACCTTACAGACGCCGACATATACTATGGGTAGGTATGGTGAAGTATTTTCCCAAGTTGGTTTGGGCTCGAAAATAACGTACCAACAGTACTCCTTGCCTAGCATGTCGTAAAAGGAGAATAATTATGTATTGGGTATTAGATTTGTAAGGCCTGCTGCCCCTTTGACTTTGCCTACCTACCCCTTCGAGGATTATGGGCGTGGTGTTTTGTATGTTATTGGTGATGTTAGCCGACGAACAAGCCGTTTGACTGAATTTTCCATCTAGCCCAACTCGAACTGTTTTTTGGGTAAATATGATCAATGAAGTGTATTGCTTGTAAACTATCCCATCCCTTCGGGGACGGCGGACGTGATTTTTGTTAATTGTTAATATGAGTGGCCCGTTGGTCGAGTGGTCAGAGACGCTGGCCACGAAACCAAGGGCCGTGGGTTCGAATCCCGCTAGGGGCAATTGTTTCGTGTGATGAACATAGACATTTTTACTGGATGTTTCTAAACGTATTTAAGTATGTCTATCCGTTCACCTCGTATCCATAGCACAAGCATAAGCTTAGTTTGGGACTAGGGAATTGGTGTGTCAGTCTGAAGAATTTATTATTTAATTAATCTTTATTGTCAATATAATCGTCTAACAAAACCATTACCTTTACTTTTTTACATTACCATAACTATCAACCATATTATCATAAATACTTCAAAGTCTTAGAAAATTTTTAAAACACATTGTGCGTGCCTATAAAATTTGAGGGATTCCCTTGATTTTCCTGGATCCTGACTTAGTAGCAATAGGATCATCTCGAGAGTAAATCCTTTTGAATTAAAACAGTTTTATTAAAATCGGATGACAATTCTCAGAGATATCGAGTAACATTCATACAAAAAAAAAATCAGTCGAATTGAGAACTTCTTCCGTTTTTTTGAAGTCGGTTAAAAAAGCAGAGATCCTTTCAAACACTATTAATAATAATATATAAGAAACGCACAGTATATCACAGTAATGTTATAACACCGAACACCTATAGCACAAAGAGTGTAATCAATCAACCGTCAATCGGGTCATAAGCGGCCCAAAATGTAATAACGAGCCCACGGGAAGCACCCTTCACACAGACCAAGTACTGAGAACCCTCGAAAAACCGCTCCTTCACTACGTGGAGTACCTATGTTTTTTTTAAACTTTTGAACATGCTATATAGTCAATGTAATTAAGTATTCTGAGGCAATAGATAGATACCATCACACCCTCAATCCCTGAAAGGGTAGACAGAATTAAAAAAAACGATAAGTCCCGTGTTGGTGTGGGACTATAAAAGAATTTGCCAACTGTGTTTCTTGCCTAGCATGTCGTAAAATGCTACTAATGGTATACGGGGTTTTGGGTATGTGATTGTGTAGGCGACAAGCTAGCCACTTGTCACTACTTTTTCACAATTTTCCATCTAACCCAGCCCATTGTCCCGTGTTGGTCTGGGACTTCAAAATAATGTGCCAACTGTGTTTCTTGCCTAGCATGACATAAAAGGCGACTAATGGTATATCGGGTTTTGGGTATGTGATTGTGTAGGCGACAAGCTAGCTACTTGTCAGTACTTTATCACAATTCTTTATCTAACCCAGCCCAGTTTTATTTTTGGCTGAATTTGGTTAAAGGGGACTGCTGCTCCTTTGACTCTGCCTACCCCTTCGGGGATTACGGGCGTGATGTTATGATGTTATGATGTTATGATGATAAGCTCCTTAAACCGCATTCAGTCAGGAATAAAATTAAGTTGGGTTAGATGGAAAATTTTGAAAAAGTAGTCAGCTCGTCACCAACATAATCACAAACAAACCCAACACCTTGATACAAAATAAGTCACCTTTTACGACATGTAGGCAAGGAACACAGTTGTACTTTATTTAGTCCCGGACCAACTTGAGACAGAGGCTAAATATATATTTATATATAATATCAGACCACATCACATACATTGATCTGATTCCGAGGTAAGTAGCTTAAGCACTTGTGTTACAGATATCAGAAACAACAGTGGTATTACAAATATATACTTAAATATTGTATATTAACACCCAGACACACAACAAACACAAGTATTCGTCACACGAATGTTTGTCCTGGGTGGGGATCAAACCCACAACTCTTGGCGCATGGGGCAGGGTCACTACCGAATGCGCCATCGAGCTTGTCAAGGCTATATTTATAGGTTACAGTTAATACTGTGATTTCAGTAAAAGTGTTGTGTTTTACTGAAACCACAGGTCGGTGTCAACAGATGGCGTTAATGGAACTGTAGACGTCATGCCATACATTCTACAACGTGCTGATAACGTCATTCATACCGCGTGGTTCTAATCAAAATAACATATAACAAATCAAAATGAATAATGGTCCCCAGGCGATAACTAATAATAAACGATCCACGATACGCGATCAAATCTTGGATGTTTAACCAAAAAAAATATGGAGTAGATTCAAATATTTTTATAACAATACAAAATATAAAAAAAATCTAATTTCGTCCACAAGGACGTCCTTTTTGCTGATTTTCATCTGTTAGCGGAGAAATTTATAAATATTCTTCCTTTTCAACTTTACTATTCCAGCACAAATATGGTCCCACAGCGTCAGAAAATAATGTCATAAAGGACAGATCCTACTCTTATATTTCCCAATTCAGCCGGATCGACTGAACTCGACAAAGGTAGATAAGACGAAGTTATCTATAAGGGCTGCAATTCTTTGCGAATCCCTCGTGAAACCTCGCTGCCAATGCAGTCTGGATCGTAAGCTGGGAGCGATAAAATTCATTTCACAATTACCGTAAAATTTCACGTCGGGAATGCATTTGTCGAGTGCAACATAGTACTCAGACAGAAACATAGACTATCTATAGATAGTAAAGGTGGCTAGTCTTGATGTAATTTGCTGAATCAACTGTCATTTTCTTGGTATATCGCACACGTAAGATAAAATGGTAGATATTCGAGAAGTTACCTAACCTATTATAGAGTATTGAGTTTTTTCAATAAGAATTATATTTAGAGATCACATACTTCCATTTGCTACAATCCTGACACATACCTTTCGCTTCTTCTACATTCATAAGTCTTTTCATACATTTCTCTGCCTACCCCCATGGGAAAAAGGCGTGACATTATGTATGTATGTATTATATTAATAAAATATATGAAATGTATATAGACATTATAGGCATATATTTGTTACATACATGACATCACGCCCATAATCCCCAAAGTTGTAGGTAGAGTCAAAGGGGCACCAAGCCCCTATAACCACATTTAGCCAAAAATTAAACTCAGTAGGGTTAGATGGAGACTTTTATAAATATGTATTTGTTATTTTTAATATTTACAGGTGTGGTTTTAATGCGACTTTTCACACTGAATTTCAGCCGCCAGTTTGTAGCTTTAATTTTGTTTAATTTATATTGTACCGTAATTGTATAAAATACGAGTATGTATGTAAGTAAAGACCCTTATTCTGCTTTTATAGGGAACTGAAAGAACCGTGCGTAACTAAATGAAATGGTCGCCTAACTGAGTCTACTATAAAAAAAGGAAGTGAGTAAAATTAGGTGTTAGATGTGTAGGATTGTCATTTTCATAGTAATCATGTTTATTTGCATAATGTAATATTTTGCTTGCGATAGCAAATTTTCCCTATTTCTTTTACTTTTTCAACTAGTCCAAAGATTTTTTGATTCAAATTTAGGTTTTGATGATACTTTAATTAGGTTTTTTTGTATGACACGGTACTTCTCATAACAAAATACCGAGGGTCATCAACACCCTAGACTTATAGTAACAAGCGTTTATTTCGCATTTCAAAAATAATAAAGAATAGTAGGTCTGATAAAGAGGAGTGGTGGTAGTTCAATGGTAAGGACACGTGCCTATTAACCGAGGAGTGCGGGTTCAATCCCGGGCACGTACCTCTGGATTTTTCAAATCTGAAGGAAAAAATCGTGATGAAACCTGCAAATTCATTGGATTTGTAACCATGATCTAAAAATTGTCTGATTCCCCTATCGTAGAGTTACGAAGGTCAGATCGGTGGAAGGTCAGAACGCTGGGAAGATGATGAGTAGGTCTGATAAAGGAATATCAAAACCAGTTACAAATATACTATCCGTCGTCTAACTTTCGTTCACAATATTATTTGGACGGCACACTGTCTCATATACTGTGCGGAGTCCGGGGCAAGTTCCGTAATCAGCAATCCGGGGCACTGCGAGTGGCGCTCGCCGGCCGTGCGTAATGCGGCTTAATCAGCCCCGGGCCGGAGACCCCCCCCCCCCCCCACAACTCCGAGATTGTCTCAACTAATGTGGAGGCAGAACGCATGTTTTTGCACAAATATGACGTATTACATTTTGCTTTTTTAATTTGACACGTTATGGGATGTTATACATACGTACATACATAACATCACGCCCATAATCCCCGAAGGGGTAGGCAGAGTCAAAGGGGCGACATGCCCCTTTAACCACACTCAGCCAAAATTAAGCCGGGCTGGGTTAGATGGAACATTGTGAAAAAGCAGTGACAAACGGCTAACCTGTCGCCTACACAATCACAAACCCAAAATCCGATATACCATTAGTAGCCTTTTACGACATGCTAGGCAAGAACCACAGTTGGCATATTCTTTTTAAGTCCCAGACCAACATGGGACAGTGGGCTGGGTTGGATGGAAAGCTGTGAAAAAGGAGTGACAAGTGGCTAGCTCGTCGCCTACTCAGTCACATACCCAAAAGCCCGTAAACCAATAGGGATGTTATGATGACGTTTGACAAAACGACTGAAAACCTAAGTTACGATACATTTGTAAAACGGATTGATTACGTAGAACGGCTGGCCCGTTGGTCGAGTGGTCAGAGACCTTGGCCAGGAATCCAAGGGTCGCAGGTTCGAATCCTGCTAGGGGCAAATATTTTCGTGCGATAAACATGGACATTCGTACTTGTATGTCTATCCATTCACCTAGTATCCACAAGCATAAACTTGGTTTGGAACTAGAGAATTGGTGTGTCAGTCTGAAGAATTTATTTATTTATTTATATCTAACATATCTTCACGCCCGCAATCAACGAAGGGGTAGCTGGGCAGAGTCAGAGGGACAGCAAGCAACTTTCAGTTTTGGCCAAAAATTTAACAAGGTTAGATTTGAGGGCATCCAAAAACATCAATGGCAAATTCTTAAGTTTTTTCTCATCATACAATTGGAACGAGATGTTATGCTAGTAAAACGATAAATAGGATTCAGCAACGGCACATTTAGTTTCCTTTTGTCATTCCTATTGTGTCACGTTTTCAGCTCGGATCATGATACAAAGTTATACGAGCCTTGTCAATAAATTGAAGCGACTGCCACTTCACCTCATAGGTACTGTTCCTAACAACAAAATCCTTAAAAGGCAAAGTCGGAGTCCTTGTAACTTGGGGATTGCCTCATAACTAATAAGAGGGACGTATGTTATTGCAATAACTATGCTATTGACGGGAGTAGGGCTACCTCCAAATCTGTCAAGCTCGTAATATTTTCTACATTTTAGTAGAAAAAAAGTTTTAAAACCAGGTTGTCGAATTTATTGACCTTGACAGATTTGGAAGCAGCCTCCTTCCGTAACCAACTTATTCATCAGGATTTATTTTTAACTTACACAATAATTTGACAAGCTATGAGTTGCGAGTCACTCATGAAAGTACCATCCGTACCATCGTAGAGTATTTAACACTTCTAACACAATTATACACCGAAAATATACAATTCTTGCGGTTCACGGTGAACTATTACTAATTTAAAATATTTTCACTACAACGGCCATTGACATACAAAATTTTGACGCTTGGTAATAATGCCCCGAATGCTGGACCTTTTAAAAACTACATTTCATTGCAATACTGCCGATGAGCATATGGTACGGAAAACTGTGAAAATCAAACTAAAACTCGCACGAACGCTCTATGTTCGAATTAGGGATTTATTCCCGAGATCCCCAACAACAAATCCCCACCAGTGGGGTTTGTTAATTTTTTCCCCCACTAGTTAAATAAACTAAGCTTAGTGGGGGTTTTGGGAAAAAAAGTAACAATCCCCGCCAGATATTTTTGTTTTTTAATTAGGTAGGTGCTATAGAAAAAATCCGTTAATAAATACGTTCGATTAGATAAGGACCTAAATAATTATGTCAACATTATAATCAACTTTCATTATAAATTTACAATATAAGAATAAATTCGAGATAACCAGGTCGGGTGGCAACCCTACAAGAGGGCATATACTTATAAGTGCGTGGCCCCGAACACTTGGCAATCTTCGGTAGTTTTTGCAATAGAGTAATTGATTAATCTTGTCGACTTGATGTTGTTTACCGCGTGTGCTCTAGATATGATTGAATGTCGGTAGCTGGGCATGGCGAATAAAGTAGGTAGGTGCGTAAATCTCGTGAAGGCTTAACTTTTGTGATGTAATATGGACTTATTAGAACACAAAAGTTTTGCATTGTTGACTGGGTTAAGTACTAAAAATAGAATATTAAGCAGAATAGTAAATAACGGGTAATAAATAGGCATAACGTTACATAGTATGAAAGTGGCACCTGTGGTAGATAAGATGAGAGGAAACCGTTTATCTTGGTATGGGCATGTGATGAGAAGAGAGGAAGGACATGTGACAAAGAGAGTGATGAATATGAATGTTAGTGGATGGAGAGGAATAGGAAGGCCAAATAAGAAATTGATGGATTGTGTGAAAGATGATATGAGAGAAATGGGAGTAGATAGCTTGATGACGGCTGACCGGGACGTATGGAAAAGGAAGACATGCTGCGCCGACCCCAGATGAACTGGGAGAAGGGCAAGAGGATGATGATGATGTACGTTACATAAATTTAAAAAGTTGGGAGTATTAACGTGTTGTTATTTCATACTTCGTGATTTTTCTCCATGATTTCGAGCGTCAAGAAGTTAATTAGATACAGTGTTATCAAAACAACGTTATTTTACATTAATTAACGGTACCACCGTTCCAAAAACAAGGTTAAGTTTGATAAATAGTCCAGTCAATAAAGCCTTAACTTTGCCATTTTGAGTAGAAAAGAAGAAAGACCAGAGATATGAATTTACGAAATAACGTTACCTTAATGATTCGGTATTAATCCTAGCTGAAAAATTTGAAGTATTTTTTATTTGTAAATCATCAGGTTTTTATTTATTCTTCATATTTTTTAATGCTAACCGTAGAGACAACTGAAGCAAGCTATTCTCACATATTGATAATTATTATTATTTTTTATTATAACATCACGCCCGTATTCCCCGAAGGGGAGGGGCAGAGTCAAAGGGACAGCAAGCTCCTTAAACCACATTCGCCAAAACCAAATCTGGGCCGGATTAGATGGAAAATTAGGAAAAAGTATTGACAGCTACCTCATCGCCTACACCTTCACATACCCATAACTAATATACTATTAGTCGCCTTTTACGACATGCTAGACAACGAACATATTTGTCCTATATTGGTCTGGAATTTTATTTGTAAATTCCAGACCAATATAGGACAAATATATCTATACACTATATACTAATATTATAAATAGGAAAGATTTGTATTTTTGAATTTTTGTGTGTATGTTTGTAATAAATGAACTCAAAAACTACTGTGCCGATTTCAAAAATTCTTTCACTATTGGAAAGCTACATTATCCGGAAGTAACATAGGCTATATTTTATCCCCAATTCCTACAGGAACGGAAACTATGGGGGTGAAACCGCGCGGCGCTGCTATCTCTAATATATCTTTAATGACAGTATAAAAACATACTCCGAGTATCTCTTCGATCAATATCACAATGTCAACTGAGCCACATGATGACAATAACGAAGGACATAAAGCCAGCAAATTCCCCTTGACGAGGTAACTGCAGTACTCCCCGATCCACACTCCACAGAACTTATTTAATTTTCCGCCGGCTCCAACCTGCAGCTATCTTGTAATCGTGGTGCTTCTAATCCGAACCAATTTGAGCACGGGCAGCGGTATTAAAGCCACTGCAGCTAAGGTTGCCAGCTGTACTATAAAATAAAGTAACTCACTAACTAACTAAACTTCACGCCACTTCCCTAGCAGGGTAGACAAAGAGAACCGAACGCCATAAGGCACGAACCTTACACACCTCACTCGCCTCTTCAACATTCATGATCCTTTTCATACAAGCTCTACGGTTTTTATGACTCCTAACATCACCTTCTTTTAATACACGACCAATCTGGTCGTGGTAGGTGAGCCTGGGCCTTCCGCGGCTCCTACATCCTTCCACTTTCGCATTGTATATCTGTTTAGTCAATCTTTCGTCGTCCATTCTTTCCACATGTCCGAACCACCGGAGCATG
Source organism: Glyphodes perspectalis (assembly GCA_951394215.1). Taxonomy (NCBI): domain Eukaryota; kingdom Metazoa; phylum Arthropoda; class Insecta; order Lepidoptera; family Crambidae; genus Glyphodes; species Glyphodes perspectalis. The sequence continues at coordinate 3,770,849 of OX596216.1, forward strand.
CCTATTCTTACCTTAACTCCGACGCTGTCCTTCGAAAATACTACCTACTTATATTTAGTCGACGAAATAATGGCAACCCTAACCGCAGCGTAGTTATTGCATAATGTATAAGCGCAGTGATAAATAAATTTATAATAAGATGCGGTTAGGTGTGTGCACCGCATCTTGTACTTAGGACATATCTAGGCTGGGGCCTCACATATCAAATGAGCGTTTAGGCAGAGGCCCTATTTTTTTTTTTATATTTTGTATTTCCAGATAAACAATAAAAAAATGGTGTATAAAAATTACGGCGTTGCTTTATCAATTTGACCTACACTAATGAAAGAAAATGCGAAATTATGCTAATCCGTGCCTTATTTATATTAAAATAATTACTCTTCTATAAATTTTTGTACTAAACCATGAATATTGGGTAGATTGTACATAATTATATCGATGTTTACACGGAATGGGAAATATCTAACAATACATATTTGATTGAGTCACAGTAAAGCGAGGTAATGTTTTGGACGGTATAATTTACTACGTAATTATAATGTTTACTGCGGCCTGTAGCTATCATTTTACACTACACAACATATGGGACGGAAGTAATAATATATTGCGTAAAGTTACTCTGTATTGTTGAAATAAAAATTAAATATGAAATGCTGACCATTTTTTATTTTATTCCTCCGCATGCAAAGGAGGTATTCGCTTTGTATGCGGTACTAAGACTGCCCTCTGCATATACTAAGACGGCCCTGGATTTAGTCATATAGGGCATGATTATGGTATCCACATTCGCTTGGAAGAATCTGATGTGATAAGTAATAGGCCTTTTCCACAAAAAAAATATTTATAGCCCACTACAACTGAAATTACAAAAAAAATATTGCATACGTAGATTTTCTTTTGTTCAACAAATTAAAAATTATGAAGATACATCGCGTTAAAGTACCGCCTGACGTCACCAGGCGTGTAAAATTTTACCGTCCAAGTGACGTAAAGCGCTTAATTTCAGATCTTTGAAGCGCTGTATCTTTGTAATTTTTCGAGTAACAGATAAAGCAAAAAATACGTATGTACTCAATATTTTTTGTTATAATCTAACATACGGATTGAGGATAATAGCCTTATGCAAGGTTTTCTTGGTTTCAATATCGGTTGACAAGGAGATAGCAGTATCTAAAATATAAAATATAATGATATTTTAAAATTCATTCATAATGTAAATAAGTTTTGTTGTATTATGGTTGGAAAATCGGACTTTAAATAAATTATATTTTATAGTCTTAGTTAAACTATTAAGCCTCTTACCTTATACCATGCCATTGTCGAGTCATCGTAGAGCACCACCCATTCCTCAGACCACGAGTTCCATAAGTATTTCCCTGTTAAACAAAAAATATGTTTAGAATACGAAATATATTAAAAATAGTGCGAAAAAAATCACCCCTATAAAAAAAGCTCAAAGCTCTTGTTAAAGAGCTTTGAGCTTTTTTGGTTTGTTTGGTTTGTTAAAACCACATATTTGTTCTATATATTGAATTTTAGGTTCATTCACATTACAAAGCTTTTAATTGCGCTAGAATTCTGACCAAGCATGTATTAGTTGTTTAAAAATTTTGGCTGTTTTCTAGAGTTAGGCGACGCTTCAAAAAAATATTTACAGTTAAGCAAATAAATTATTCTCATACCTATGTACTATATAACAACAAATTCAAAGAGAAAATGTCTCAATACTCTTCTCTTTGTTCCGTAAGTGTGTCACCTAAAAACCTACTTACGATGAAACCACCAATACAGTAACACTTTTATTATCAATACGCTAATTTAGTATTTGAACGGGCGCGAACTTGTGGAGTATCGAAAATCCATATTTGCCAGCTCACAAAGCCTCTCTGTCGCGCGATTTAAAGTCGTACTCCATTTATTTAGGGTAGTGTTTTGGGTGGATCGCTCAGTTTGTCACATAGGTATCTGTTTTGCGGGGACGTAACAATAGCGAAGTTATGGTTGAGTCCCTTAAAGTTCTGAAATGTCGATACTCTACTTGAGTGTTATCGATAAATCGATTTAGCTATTCAGACTACTTCCGTCTTTAATTTTCGCGGTTAACTCTATAACCTGGTTAAGCTGGCCTCGACGTTCGCGTTATAAAGTTTATACGAATACTATGCCTTTCTACGAAAATACGCGTTTTAAGAAATTCAGCACTTTTCTAGATACCAGATGTTTATCGATTTAATTTGGCACAGTTATAGTTATGGATAGGAAACAATTTGCAAATGGAAGTTTTTATATATTATTAAATCTATACAAGCTGCTGGCCTTATTTACAGCCCCGAGGTGTACAAGTGCGTTGCAGACTCAATATCTATTCAGTGGTTGCAGACCTAAAGTAATGGTTGGCTGAGTTGCATGAAGTCTTATCAATTTATTCATTTAATTCGACTATATATATATATATATCCTATATAGAATATATAAAATTTACATATTTAATTATGGCGTTATGATATGGTATCGAAATCACACCTACTTATATTGAAATGTTCCGCATCTCTTGAGCCGTGGTTCCTTCGGGATTGTCACTTCAATACGTCACGGGGGAAACAGGCGAAGGTCTCTCTACTAAGCATGTTAAAGGGATATCCAGGGATAACGAACCTTTTTAGGTGGCGAGCGAAACTTTCGGAACCCCGGGTCTGTTAGTACTTCGGAACTTGTGCGTTTTAAGTTATAGCTGCTATCGAGAACTTTGTAATGAAAATAAAAATATTTTAACGTTAAAGCAGAATCGCGAAAGGTTTACAAGCCAACTGCATACTCAACTACTAGATGTACTTTGTATGTTTAATGCACGCATTTAGCATGATCGACGATCGTCTAAATATAATCAGTTATTATCTCTTTTCCAAAATATAATAGACATATTGATGTTATAAGAATGTAAAAATGTTTATAGGAGTGCTCTTTTTTTTAAAGCTACACTAGAAATATTATCTACTAGCTTTTGCCCGCGCCTTTGCTCGCGAGGTACATCGATGAAACATAGCCTTATGTGTTATTCTAATGTTTAAGCTTAAAATCCATGCATTACTTTTTGATTGTAAGATTAACAAACATCCGCACATCCATCCAAACTTTCGCGTTTATAATATTAGTAAGATTATAAATATCCTCTTCAAATAAAGTTTATACGTTTAAAATAACGCCACATTTTATCATAAAGATAAATGTTTCATGCCATAAAAGCATTTAAATTCACAATCCACCGTTCACACAGTTTGAAATAGGTCCCGTTTCAAGTCAAGAATAATTATATTGTATTGACCGCAGACATGTGTACCCAATTATGAGTTTTTAACGGCGGGGCCTGCGTCGCTTCTGCTAAGCTCTTACGGGAAACAAAGACCTTGTATGTACCACATTAATTAATTATTCAACCGATTAATTAATACTTACGTTTGTATCGCAGCATGTACCCTCCCTTGATCTGTGTCCCTCCGTGTTCTGAAAAGAGAATAATTATATGAGGGTCGTTCTTAAAATTACGACATTTTAGGGATTGGTAGATCAAAAGATAAAAGTAGTAACTAACTAACTAAACTTCACGCCACTTCCCTAGCGGGGTAGGCAGAGAGAAAGTAGTAAGTTGTAACAAAATATCGAATCGCTATAATTAATGCATAAACCCACACAGGAATCAAATTAGAATAATCATGACACTTTAAGATGAAATAAGATAATAGAATATTTATTACAATTTGATGTTAAATTACCTGGAATGTCTTGTAAAATTCTCTAGATTTCAATCCAAATTGTTCGTAATCACCTAGGGATAAAAGAATACGAGGGTGAACAAATTTATCAGAGAAGCCTCTGTTATTCTGTATATAAACCATTGTTAAATAAAAAAATACTCTAGACTTACACACCGATTCTATAGTTCCAAACTAAGTATGTATACTTGTGCTTTGGATACTAGATAACTTAAATACGTTTAAAAAATCCATGACTCGAGCAAAAATGTGCATGTTCATCACACGAAACATTTGCCCCTAGTGGGATTTTAAAGCCCGATCTTTGGTGTCCTGGCCCAGAGTCTCTAACCTCTTAACCATTCGGCCTATCGACATTATTATAACTATACTCGTATTTGTTTAAGCGATCGCCACAGACAGACAAATAAACATAAATCACAAGCTCCATTGATATGTCCTCTGACACAGTAGGACCACGCCTACCCGCCTGTAAGCGCTCTGTACACTACCAAAAAACCCCAAGCTAAAATCGAAATGCCATTCAGCTTTTCCGTGTAAACATCCCCCAGCCCCGCCCGTCAACGAAACTTGGATCCCGTTCATAAATGAAGAAAAATTTAACTCTAAGCGACAAGAATTCCTCTTGAAAGAGGACGAGGAAATTAATTCCTAGTGGATAAGTGAACTAGCATGTGAAGTTACTTGAATAATCTAAATCGCACAAATAGCTTACTTTTTTATAAACAACCCGACTTCTTAAAAAATTGTTTTAAGAGCCTTAATTTAAGGTTCAAACTTCTAGTATTATAGAGATAGTCAGAAAATATTAAAAAAAATTACTTAACCCTCTGGTAGCAAATCACTTTTGAGATTGCACTTATTTATTTCGTAACTATCTTGACACGAGATTTATACCTATCAACACTAATGACTCCCGTTGAAAATGTATGTATTTTTATTTTTCGTTCCACATGAATGTACGCAAACAGGAACATATTATAACTACTTATTCCTCGTTTTATAAAAAACTAATCCTTATAAATCCGTTTCAGGGCACCGCATATCAAGTGTGTATAATGTTCGATGAATCATTCTGAGAAATGCGTTTATTATAAATACATCATGTCAATTTACTTCATTAATAGGATTGTGTATGAGCCACAGATTTCACTGACTCTAACGGAGCCCAGAATTTATGTGTGTGTTTGTTTATGGAATAATTATGGAATAATTTTGTGTTTATGGAATAATTATGGAATAATTTTGTGTTTATGGAATAATTAAACAAATCTTAACACAATCTAGAAAAAACACCCGCAAACTTTATGTCATGTAATATTATTACCTATTTCCCTCTAAATTCACTCTCTGTCTTCTTCTATTTCCGTGCAGAATTTAGCCAACGATTACCCATTTCAGAACAGACCTTTAAAAGTACGGCAAAAAACCGGCAAAGTGTTAACAACAACCGTTATTTTTGCGGTAAACAGGAAAATTCCGGACGCGAAGGAATGCGTGACCCGAATGGACGATTATACCCACCGTAATTTAAACCAGTCCAAATGGTGTCATGAGGACTGCGAGGCTCCGAGGATCGGGGGTGAGCTGGGGTATTGCCTTTTTGTTAATGGCAACCAGGCATCTTTGCGAGGTTTATTTTTGCTAATATCGCGTATTGTATTAAAAGTTTCATTAACAAAACATAAGTGTGTACTGAGTGATATGTATTATTATTGTTCAATGGCTTCTGTAGGGCATAATTGAAAGAGTGTTCTGCATATGATTTTAAAATTTAAGACATCATCGGGTCTAAGGCAACTAATAATTCAAGATCCTATACTATACACCTACTACTATACAACTATACACCTTTACTGAATCATTAGTATGAATCCGAAGTCTTAAACCGGTGTGATATGTTGCTGCTCCAAATGTCAAATTCTGGTTTAACTGTCACGTAACCTGATGTTAAATCGTGCGAGATAGAAAGGCACCAGAGACCATTACTCTTTACGTCAGGGCATCAGATTTGAGAGGTGATGCCTCCTTCGTACGACAACTTGCCTTCGTCGCTCTTGACACCCGAACTTCTCGTTCTCACGAAAATAAATATATATAAATACAATCAATAGGAGCAGAGTAGTGAAGGAAATGTTGGGAAAACGGGAGAAGTTACTCCATTTTTTAAGCTTCCGTCGCGTGTGCAGCCTTAATGGTTAAAGTTACATAGAAATCATATTTTGTAAATTGGTTTACAATTCTCAGTGATAGCGAGTAAGAAAAAAATCAATCAAATTAAGAACCTCCTCCTTTTTTTGAAGTCGGTTAAAAATAATTTGCCAACTGTGTTTCTTGCCTAGCATGTCGTAAAAGGCGACTAATGGTATATGGGATTTTGGGTGTGTGATTGTGTAGGCGACGAGCTAGCCACTTGTCACTACTTTTTCACAATTTTCCACTTAACCCAGTCCAGTTTTGTTTTTGGCTGAATGTGGTTAAAAAGGCCTGCTGCCCCTTTGACTCTACCTAGCCCTTCGGGGATTATGGGCGGGATGGTATTGTTGCAGTTTTAGTTTTTTATGTAAGTTTGCGATGTATGACTATGCTTTTAGCATTAGGTCTCGTTTCAATAACTCTCTAATTTTCCTCGAAAAAAATACTTCTTGATATTTCTTACTGTAAAAGGCGCTGCTGTAGAGGATATATAAGACAAATATATACAAATTCCGTATCCAATCATGCGATCTGGCAGCCCTGCGCGTGTCCTGAATGGGCGATAATGGCGAAAGGGTTGCGCCATATTGACGATTACGCCCTTCTAAGCACACACATATCGGGTTTACGGATAAAAAAATGTACCTTCTTGCGAACAGTCTCTCTTATGAAATGAAATCCATACTAATATTATAAATGCGAAAGTCTCTCTGACTGTTACGTCTTGATGCATAAACTACTGAACTGATACATACATAACATAACATCACGCCCATAATCCGCGAAGGGGTAGGCAGAGTCAAAGGGACAGCAAGGCCCTTTAACCACATACAGACGAAAAAAAATAGACTGGGTTAGATGGAAAATTGTGAAAAAGTGGCTAACTTGTCAAATTCAAATTCAAAATGTGTTTATTTATGAAAGCTTCAAGAAAGCACTGGTAAATAGTCAAATGTCGCCTACAGAATCACATAACCAAAACCCGATAAAACATCAGTCGCCTCTTACTACATGCTAGGCAAGGAACACAGTTGGCACCAGTGGCGTAACTATAAGGTGGCTGGAGTGGCATAATGCCACCGGCCCGAAAACACGAAAGAGCCCTCTGATCCCGTGAGCACGGGGGACCCCCCTATGCTACTACTGTCCTAGAGCGAGGGCCTTAACCGATAAAATTGCCACGGCCCTCAAACAACATAGTTACACCACTTGTAGGCACATTCTTTTCAAGACCAACATGGGACTGTGAATCAGTCCCGTCTTGGTCTCAGTAACTGGTACCGACATGATTCATTTACATACGTAATCGGTTGGTATTCATTTTAAATGTATCGCGTACTTAATATCTGTCAAAACTTATTGACAACAGCAGCGCCCCGCTTAATCCCCGTTCCCGTAAGAATAAGGAGATAAAATAAAGCCTATGTTACTGCCTGATAAAGTAGCTTTCTATTGGCGAAAGAATTTTTCAAATCAGTACAGTAGTTTCGGAGCCTATTCAATACAAACAAACAAACAATTAAATCTTTTCTCTTTATAATATTAGTATGAAGTATGTAATTAAATTTGTATAATCATTCATTACTATAATAATGACGCTAATTGTATTATCATATTATACATAGTGCTGACGAAGTTATTAACACTAAGTATAAATACATATAATAGCTAGAATGATTAGTCGGACCCAGATTAGACCAGGATCTTGACCGCAAAATAATAATGAAAATGGAAGAGACTTACTCAGCATTGGGTAGGTCATCGTTAAAGAAGAAGATTATACTTCGCTCGAAGCAAGCATTTTCACTTTCAGAACGAAAATCATGACAACACAAGCTTTAAATACTTCAATCAATTTTACCTTAGGTATACACCTTTGAAACTGCTAACGTAAAGGAATCAGGTCGGGATTGAATGAGAATCCAACAATGGCATCAATTAAAGCTCTTATATTAGGCTGGGCGCGAGCGTGCGGCTACTTTTTGCGAAGCCTCACAGCCACCACTGAAAGACTATTCAGGACGCAATCAGCTGTTATTGTTCAATGTAATAGAATGGCGTCAGAGGATTTAAAATATATTCTACAAAAACGAAAAAGGACTGCATTTGACAGGTAAACTCTAATCCCCTATTATGAATAGGCGTCCTTAGTTTAGAAATATTTAACATACGTAATACAAACTATCTATTTGACTGGCCCGTTAGTCGAGTGGTCATAGACCCTGGCTACGTAACCAAGGGTCGCGGGTTCGTATCCCGCTAGGGGCAATGTTTCGTGTGATGAACATGGACATTTGTACTCGAGTCGTGACTGGTTATAAACGTGTTTAAGTATGTCTATTCATTCACCTAGTATCCATAGTACAAGCATAAGCTTAGCGTAGGACTATGGAGTTGGTGTGTCAGTCTGAAGAATTTATAATTTATTTATTTATTTATCTCATGCTGATAATCGAGGAGTGTTTAGTTTGGTTTTGATCGGATTTCAAATGTGTCTGACATTGTGTCAGTAAGAGCGATGGTTAGCTCAATGGTAAAGACGCGCGCCTCATATCTGAGGGTTGGGTTCAAACCGAGCCTTGGTATTTAAATTTTTTTTTTATTATCTGGTTACCTTATGTAGGGTTACAAGGGTAAGATCGGCAGTTGCTTCAATGTAATTACCAGACTCGATAAATCGTCAATCATGATCTAAGCGGATCAGCTAAGCACGGGACATAACGTTAGGAGGATAAGCGTGTATATATATAACGAGGTCTCTGGCCATATTGCTCTGCATAGGTTACTAGCAGCGCCCCGCGGTTTCACCCGCATAGTTCCCGTTCCTGTAGAAATATGGGGATAAAATATAGCCATGTGTATGTTACTTCCGAATTATGTAGCTTTCCAATGGTGAAATAATTTTTGAAATCGGCAGTAGTAGTTTTATATAAGTTTTATATTAATAGTAGTTTTCAGTAGTAGTTTTTGAGTTTATTCAAACATTCACACACACACACAAATACAAATCTCTCCTCTTTATAATATTAGTATAGATATGCTCGATGGGGTTATGTGTCGGAATTGTGCCGCTAAGTGGCAAAGCCTCCACCCTTCGCATTTCTATGAGGCGACATAATTTCTAGCTGTCACGTCACGTTTAGGGAGCTTCCTTATTATACGAGTATACTCGTAGACGCTTTATGAACATTATCTTTCTAATATTATAACATGTTCCTACGTTGACCATCATCATAGATTTGGTGTCATTGGACTGGCAAGATGACTAAAAAATTCTGTTTAGTCCGTCAGTTAAATTATGAAAAAATGTTGAACACGTATTTTTTTATTTTTTTGTCAAAAAAACATTGACGTAGAAACAAGCATTCAAGTTGTGCGTGACGTCACAAATTCGTAATTTTTTTACTAAATAGTGATGTCGCAAGTCCCCACTCAAAAACTATGATGCTCTTTATCTTTTTGTTAATTTAATAAAACGAAAAATATGTGTCTCGTATTTTTGTATAATCTAACTGACGAAATAACTGACAAACTGGCCCGTTGGTCGAGTGGTCAGAGACCCTGGCCACGAAACCAAGGGTCGCGGGTTCGAATCCCGCTAGGGGCAAATGTTTCGTGTGATGAACATGGACATTTGTACTCAAGTCATGGATGTTTATAAACGTATTTAAGTATGTCTATCCGTTCACCTAGTATCCATAGCACAAGCATAAGCTTAGTTTGGAGCTAGGGAATTGGTGTGTTAGTCTGAAGAATTTATTTATTTATTAAATAAATAAAATGAGTTTTTTAATGCAGTCAATTCATTCCTATTGCTGTGATAGCGACGTGACCTTAGTAAAATCTCCATTCCCAAAGCCAATGACATCAATACGTACTTACTTTTGGAAAATCCAGATACTGACGTGTGCTCGTGTTTTAGCCAACACTTCTCGCATGTTGGACGTATATGCTCACCAGTATGCACGTTATACGATATATTTACAATTACCTACATTCATATTATAAAATTCTTTAGACTGACACAGCAATTCCCTAGTTCCAAACTAAGCTATGTATGACTCGAGTACAAATGTCCATGTTCATCACACGAAACTTGTGCTCGCAGCGGGAATCGCGACCCTTGGTTTCGTGGCCAGGGTCTCTGACCACTCGACCAACGGGCCAGTCATTATGAAGAGGAAAGATTTGTATGTTTGTATTGTAACGAATCAACTCAAAAACCACTTGACCGCTTTCAACAATAACAATAATTGCACATCTCTTGAAAGGAGATAAATTTCCCTCACAAGGAAATGAAAAACCCCCAGTAGTGTCGCTTCGGAGACATTTTACTCCGAAATGTAACCACTTTGTATACGATGAATTTTTAACTCGCACGCGCCACTTGTCCAGGTTTTACATAAAACTCGTCAACGCCGACCCGTGAACGGTAGTCAGTCAAATTGGGGTCGGACGTAAGTGTGGTCTCCGAGGAAATCTGCCGTGTGGCTTGCCTCGCCCTGTGAGCATCAGACGCGAGTGACGGATATTGCCAAACTGGAGCCTTAACGAGTTGTGTTGAACCAAATGTTTTTAGTATGCGTAATCAACGAAATATTTGTTTAAGTTATAATTAAAAACTTTACAGTGATAATATTTTTACCATAATAATATAACATTTAACAGTATAACATACACGCGCCTCATTACCAAGGGGCGCTGGTTCAAACCCGAGCACGTACCTCTGGATTTTTCTAATCTATGTACCTATTTATACCACTAACTCCGCTGAGTTAGTGGTATAAATGATGAAACCTGCAAATTAAAACAACTTTGGATATGTAACCATTATCCAAAAATTGTCTGGTTCCCCTATCTTAGGGTTACGAAAGTCTGACCGGCAGTCGCTTCAATGTAATTACCAGACTCGCTGGTGATCCTGGATCATGGTCTAAGCGAACCCTGTCTAAGCTCGGGACATAACGCTAAGAAGATGAACATAATAAATGTAGCAATACGCCTACGATCCTCGAAGGAGTGGGCTAAGGCTAAAGATCGAAAGAGCTCTTTAGGACATTAAGCCAAAAAAATAGAGCCAAATAAAATTTAGTTCCGCTAACTTGAGGACAGCTACTTAGATTATGCTATTTTTATTCTTAATTAACAACAAGAAACATAGATTGTTTCGCTGTGTTGTCTGTCCATCCGTAGTTTAGAGGGTCTTAGTACAAAAAATCTGTCACTAATAACAAGATACTTGAGACTGAAAATCGAATCTAGAAAAAAATAGAAGTACCTACTAGTAAAATAACTGAAAACGTATGCCATGTTAACTTTTTTAACCTAATTAATTCGGTAGATCTCGCGGGATATTTAATAGACGACGAATACGCCACGCGCAAACGCTATTATAACATAAATGACGTTTGTTGTTATGACTTATAAATCAAGTATAAACCTAGAGACGCCCAAGAGTTGGTATTTTATTTTCCTATCATACTAAATCATCCAGCCATAATGGCATAACAAATAAGTACATTATTTTCCGATTTACAGCTATCGCTCCCCAACGATGTGTCCATCGGATGCTGGGAGCGTCTTAGTAGATAAAATATGATTTGTGTCCGTTCGTATCGGCCGCCGACCGATGTTTACGATAGCGACCGAGCTAGTGAAAAGTTTGGTGAAACGTTCATAATAATAAGGAACTTGCCTGGGTAAAAAAGTAGATTATATTTTGTAGCTCAATGGTAAGGACACGCGCCTCTTAACCGAGGAGTGCGGGTTCAAACCCGGGCACGTACCTCTGGATTTTTCAAATCTATGTACGTATTTCTACCACTAGCTCGACGGTGAGGGAAAACATCGTGATGAAACCTGCAAATTCAAATAACTTTGGATTTGTAACCATGATCCAAAAATTGTCTGGTTCCCCTATCTTAGGGTTACGAAGGTCAGATCGGCAGTCGCTTCAATGTAATTACCAGACTCGCTACATCCTGGATCATGGTATAAGCGGACCCCGTCTAAGCACGGGACATAACGCTAGGAAGATGATGAAAATAGATTTGTCAAAAAATACTGAATACCTATTTTTTGTTTTATCTATTACTCAAAAATTTACTAGGATACAGCGATGAACTATAAACCTTTTTATTCAATTAGCCTTTTTAAACATTATTACTACTGACACTAAGTAGGTAGAAATTAAAACTGTCTGCCTGACGATCAACGTAGAGCCCAAACAAGTGGTACTTGGGCCTTGAAACTTTGCTCACATAGCGTATGTGAGCACTTAGAAGATTTTTGCAATTTAACTTCTTAAGAGGGTGAAATAGGGCTTAAATTTTTATATGATAGTTCGCTACTTTAAAAAAAAGGCTTGAAACTTTATACTGAGGTTACGAGCAGTCTCCAATGCTACTGGAACAATATTCATGTGAACTCGCGAACGTCAACTAGTACGTTTATAAACATAAACAATCATTATTGAAATACAAATTACCATATTAAAACTAACATTTGGTCTTCCTGAAAATCATTCTATTGAATCTCATGTCGAGCCCAAAACAAAATGAAAACATTTTTTATAAATTTTCCCATTTACATATAAGTATATACAAGGACGGTTCGTTCGAGGAGGAAGCGAGACAGAAGTTTAGCGATATCTTCCTGATAATCACATTAGGGCTGACTGGCTTTTAGCGTCTCCCCAAATCAGATTATAAGTGGGAGTGGGATCGTATTATGTTAGTTACGAAACGTTATCTGATTAAAATAAGGACACACAAGGTCCTTTTGTTTTTGCGTCGATTTGAACTTGTACTTCGATTTTATATTACTGTAGAAGTTAAAAAGATTAAATCTCGTGTAAAAAATACTCGAGGGATTAGGAACATTGATGTTTTGAAGTCAATCGGACATCAATATAATCTTCATTTTCTTATTTCTACATAAATAAATGCGAAAGTTTTGTCTATCACACCTTATCCGTCTATATAGCATAGGAAAAAAAAATTAAAGATCTCGATCAATATACGGTATACGGTAGTCTCTATAACAGACCGAGCCGCGAAACAAAGCTAGTATATAACGTGATTAGTTAAAGTCTACATACATTGCACTCATATTGAACCGCCAAAACGATTCAAACCCCCCAACTCCCCCTGGCACCTCAACCTGGAAAACAAAGATTACGGGCGGAGCGCTCTGAGGAAAACCAATTTAGATATCGAATATCCATTATAAAGAACGGAGGTTATCGCGATGCAGTGAGAGTGGGATTTGGCGACACACGAGCAACTACACTTAGACTGTGTCCATTAGAAGAATAGGGATGATGACTGCATTAAAAAACTATAATTCTATTTAGTCCGTCAGTTAGATTATACAAAAATACTAGACACATATTTTTCGCTTTATCAAGATAACAAAAAATTACAAATATAAAGAGCATCAAAGTTTTTGAGTGGGGGCTTGCGACGTCACTATTTAGTAAAAATTGTACGAAAGCGTGACGTCACGCGCAACTTGAATGCATTGTATCTTCGTCAATGTTTGTTTGACAAATAAATAAAAAAATACGTGTTCAATATTTTTTTATAATCTAACTGACGGACTAAACAGAATTTTTTAGTCATCTAGCCTATTACTTTTTGACAGCTTAGTAACAGATTAGTAAATGATGTCCGAATAATGCTCGAATGCGAAACGATTCCAATTCTACTATTATCATTAATCGAATTAGACAAGTAGGTACATATGTCGATAGTGCGTACGTTTATTTATTTATTTTATTGGGATGCCAACATGACATTCGCTAAAATATAACGATATTTGTAGGTGTCGGAAAAAAATAAGCCGTCTGGGAGCTTTCAACGGAAACGCTGCCTAAACCGTTTGAGATATAACAAAATAATGTATGGTGGAATTGTGTATCTTATATAAGTCTACAGAAAAGTCCGCTATGGCATATGTCTATCTCATAAGGCTAACATACTATATCCATTTTTAATACTTAAAAAAAAATGGGCATTTATAAAGCGTTAATTGGAAAGCTATTCACACAAATACGGTATTAATCCTTATCATTTTAATTTATTAATACATTTCATAAAGATAATTTTTTCCCTTTACACCATGCAAATTAAATGAATACGTTAGGAGATATAGCAAAATTAAAATAATGCGCAACGAAATTAATTTCGTGTCGCCGTGATTCGACCCGTGACCCCGCGCCTCGCGTCCGGGCCGGGGGGGTCCGAAAGTTTTGTTAGAGTATCAATGTATGGTGGAATTGTGTATCTTATAAGCCTACAGAAAAATCAGCGATAGCATATGTCTATATGTTAAAGATAACTTCAGAAAAAATAAATGTCCACCCGTACGAAGGCGGGGCGGGCCACTCATTAGTAATAACTATTTTTTTCGGTTTTCTAAATAAATAAATCATACAAATACACGCTTGTCCAGATGCCTGTAGATTCATCTTATTGTTTCCCAAAGTTCGGCAGCGTTGCTAATTAATTCAGCCGTTCATTTGTACGCCAGAATAAAACTCAGAAAATCCATTTTCAATAAACCTTTTAGCGCCAAGGACTCTTTATCTACAGCGCTTACTTTCAAGATCTTTTCGGACTTCTTAACGTCATTTCCTTCACTTGAAAGTTATTGCCATTCAATACCTATCTCCCCCCTCCTCTATTGTCATCGACTCCATTCAATAACGTAAAACTGCAACGTAATTACTTTCTGTTCACGCCACCAGCATTTTTAAACTATCTAGGGCTGCCGAAACTTTATTTTGTCCTTTTTTTGAAACATTGGAACCCACTTCTCATGGCTTAATCATGAGGTAGTCAACCGCACCATTCTACTAGTATGAAGTATATTTTTGTTTAATAAATTTAATTTACATTGATCTAATTACGAGATAAATACCTACGGGTTACCTTAAGTACCTTAGGTACCGTAAGTACTTACGGGTGTCAAAAAAATACATTGTATATACTTACACATGTCAGGGCGCAGACAAACTCAAGATCGAACCCTCTTGACTCTCGATGACTCTTGGCACATAGCGCACTATCTTCCTAACCTAACGCGCGACCGAGTTAGTGTTTCGGGTCAGGTTTGGAATTATCGAGTTAAGTTAGGAAGGGGGTTACGTTGGAAACAAATATATTTTTTTTTAAATTTCTAACCTAATCCGCTACCGGGTTGCATTTCGGGTCAGGTTCGGAATAATTCACAAGGTCACTACCCGATGTACCATCAAGCACATTTAATATTAAAAGATATCTAAGAATTGGGATATCCCACACAGTAAAATAAGTTAACCATCGAGCCAGTCGACCAAAATCACGAATTGAAGAAGTGAATTGAGTCCCGCGCAGTTGAATGAGTCAGCTCAATACGCAGTGCAGCGCGTTACTCGTCCGTGTATTACACATCTCTATTTTAGGTATCTCAGAGCCTCTTTCGTGTAGGCCCCGGACACCCCTATCTCTCACCAAGGTCGCTATCTGAGGTCGGACTCATATCGCCAGTCAATATCTATTAGCATAAAACCAATATCGGCCAGCTGCCCCGATGACACCTGGCCACCAATTTTGCAGAATTATGGACTTCGCGTATCGGAATACAGATAAGAAACTTTATTTTCTGGCGAAAACATATGTACTGTGTCTTTTTGGGCTGTAATCTGTCTTTTTATAAAAGTAGAATTGAAGTAACGAAATCTTGTTGTTTGTAAATCGATTACCTATTTAACTTCACCAGTGCTCCATTTCTTATGAATTATTCTTTGTGATATTTTTCCTTACCATACAGTATAAATCCATATTACTAAGATTTCAAACTCCAAAGCTTGTATCGAAACTTTTATCCTGTTTATTTTTAATGATGTAATTGTCCATTCGGGTCAATCCACTCATCTTGACATCTTCTTAACGTTATTTAGTTTACCGTTAAATGGCAGTTTTGAACATTAGTTATCCTAGATTTGATGGTGGTTAGTATCTTAAAATACTAGATGAGCCTCATAGACATTGAATAAGTAGAAGGGACATAAATTGAATTATCGCATCCTCAATTAGTCAAACGCGCGAATTTTCTCTAACGTTTTCTATCATAACGATTAGGTAAAAGTAACAATTTGTAATTTCATAACAGATTTAGACTCATCTGAATCAAAAGCCCTCGCATGAGAAGCTTACTTTCCCATTTAACTTACATCGTTTTTATCCACTTATTTTGCCAAAGTTTGTTTTATTACTTAACACATTTACGATTTCAGTCAATGACCAAATGAAACTTAACAATGAAGGGTCCATTGCAGTATTATTATAGTATATCCATAATTAGCATTTATTAATGTCCATAATTTCCTTGATTCTGAAAAACTCTGTAATCAAACACTTTATACAATCCGTATTTGAAATATGTTTCATTAAAAATTTCAAAAGTTACGGACTTTTATCATTATTGTAATGGGCCTTTCAATCGTATCTTTATTCGATCATTAAAACGTTAATTCCACGCTACGTGTATTACGTTGCCTGCAGTCTCATTTGATCGGACAATATCATTGATTACGCGCCTGAATCCTGTTGTGATTGGTCGTTACACGTGCTGCCTTGGTAAATGCACGAGTAACGCTCGGTCGCATTTCGAAGGTATTCACGTCCGGACCAGACCAGCCTAGTTTGCCGGCTCTAAGGTTGCCTATCCACCGGAGCGGAGCGAGGCAGCTGAGCGGAGAAACGGGGAATTATTGACCAATAGAATTGCACAAAATCTCCGCTCTTCTTTAGTGTACATTTTCTACTGGTCGATTTTTAACTCGCTTACCGCTACGCTACCTTTCTCCGCTCCGGTGGACAGGCAGCCTTACAGACACAGTAAATTCGGTTTGCCAAAAAACTAATGATAAATAATCATATAAAAAATAATGATAAGTAAAATTACACTTGATAAAGTTATCACTTAAAGTACAAACTATTCTTTCTTTAAATAATTCAAAGATAAAATTTCATTACATTAGAACATCAAGAAACAAACATTACGGGCGTGATGTTATGTATGTATGTATGTAAGAAACAAACAAATATTTTTAAAATTATGCAATTTTTCAAAACAACATAATCGTTTGACAAAATGTATTGCTTGATAATAGGCTATTTGACTAATTTCTGAAAACCATCGCACTTTATTTAATGATGTATGAGGACTCTAGAAATAACATTTATTTTAATTTATGATACGTATTTCATATAAAAAATTATATTGAAATGAAATGAAATGAAATGATCTTTTTATTTATATAGGCTTACAAAAAGCACTTATAAATCGTCAGAACAAAATAAATATAAATATAAATATAAACCGGTTCAAACAGCAGATTCTATCGAGAAGAAACCGGCAAGAAACTCGATAGTTACTCTTTTAAATGCCAAGACTTAATAGCTATTATGTAGTTACAATATATTTTTTTTGTCAATTTAAATCTAACAGTGCAGACGAACAACCTATTATGCGACTGGCCATATATTCTTATCATTTAAATAATCTTCTACCTTATAGTAGCCCTTTTTAATCAAACAAATTTTAATATATAATTTAAACTTATGCTCAGGTAGATCAGTGAGACTTTGTGGCAGTTTATTAAACATTTTGATACTTAGACCAATAAAAGAATTACCACTCCTATGAAGTCTATAACTTGGTTTAAAATACACTGTTTATTTGAGCTATCAAAACGCCTACTTCGGCAATATGGCGTCAAGTGACGACACACGTTAGTACGAAGACATTGAAAGAAGGTCCAATCGTTCCTATTCGTTTGTTTATTTGAGTTTTTTTACCTGTAATTTACTAGAAAAAAATAGCTATAAAGGGTGCGCAGTGCCAGAGTGTAAAAGTAGGGATTACTTTAACGAAAATTCCAACCGAAAGTTTCCGCTGTCTGCTTTTACAAAATCATTCACCATGATTATACAAGTAAATAGATTACTGACCATACAAATAATGTACAATAATAAGACTTAAAAATCGTAAGAAAACAAGGAACTCGAGCGTAAAGCAATGGCAGAAGTGGTTGTTCACAGACGTGTGACGTCACGATCCAATCAGCTAATCACAACCGTTTACGGTCACGTGGCTCCTACTCAAAATAAATAAATTTTATTTTGGGTTTTTTGGTAAAAATATTCAATTCGGCAACGAAACACACGTTGCCGTAAATGCTATGTAGATATATAAAATAAAAATATTTAATATTTTTTATTTTAAACATCAAAATTACGATACAAAATAAAAAATATTAAATATTAAATATTTTATATCATAATGGCCGTTTTGTGGCCGCAGTTCTAACCTAACCTAATCCAAACCTAGCCATTTTTGTTCAATTGACCTACCCTATAATGATTGATGATTTATATTATGGTTATAATTGGACTTCCATACCTGATTCAAAAGTATTATTATTTCTTTGTAAGACAGATTTCTTCATTTCTAAAGTATGTTTTGATAGGTAAATGAACAGGCAACGGCAACCCTGTCGGTATATGTTCTGAAATTTATTTTATATGATAAAATATCATTTTCATTTGATAAGCTTGTGCATCCTCCATTGTGCAACAGTATCTTATTCTGTGGAATTCAATCTGTAAATTAAAATTCAAGGGCTTCCCTTGTTAAAAAATTTATTAAAAATTGTAATTTTTTCGGGATATGAACCTATATCCAGGTATACCTTTACAATTTAAACTCATCACTTTTTACGTAGATAAATAATTACAGATCCATCTTCAAACATTTGCGTTTATAATGCTAATAAGATGTTTCGGAACAGACTAACAAGTCTTTTCAATTGCTGGGAAGGTAGGTAAACCAATGTCCATATTTTCTGTTATCTAATAAAATCGAATAGGAATATTTCTTTGTAGTACACGTTTTATTAGATAACAGCAAAAATAAATAAACTTGCCCGATATTCTTAAGAGTCCGTTTCCATCACAAGGGCGAGCGTTATCGCGACGCCCACGAGACTCGACTCGGCGATTTGTTTACACTCCCCAGATCAGCCAGCGCTGGAGGAACATGATAATTGGATGAAAAATGCTGTTGTGTACGATAAAAGCGGTTGATGTAAACAAACTGAATTCTTGCGTAGAAATAAAATGACTATTTCCTTAGATGTTTTTAAAAGCTGTGATTCGGCCGTCATTTCTGTTAGACACGACACTTTAAAAAAAATTGGGGAAAAAAACATGATTGTCCTAAAAGACCTATAAAACTGGAAAGTAAAACTCTAAATATATGTATGTATATTCCATCGACTGACCTGAAAATTTGATATAGATAGAAAAATAAACTTTTGCATTTTAGTAAGGACAGTTTTTTGTAGTAACTTTACAAATTCGCCTCCTGAATAGAATTTCAACGTATCCTATTTTTTCATAACAGAGCAATCAGATGGGATTAAATAAATTAGATAATTGTAATCAAATCTCCCTTAAAAATCCGGATCTACCATCTATTACCACAATGAAAGATGCATATTGATAGATCAAATCTAAATTCGTCCATTCCATTAGACGCAATGCATTCGCAAATTTTTACCGTCATAACTCCTTAAAGTAACCCAGCCCATTGTCCCATATTGGTCTGGGACTTGAAAAGAATGTGCCAACTGTTGTTCTTGCCTGGTATGTCGTAGAAGGCGACTAATGGTACATCGGCTTTTGGGTATGTGATTGTGTAGGCGACGGGCTGGCCGCTTCTCGCTGCTTTTTCACAGTTTTCCGTCTGGCCCAGCCCAGTTTTGTTTTTGGCTGAATGTGGTTGAAGGGGCCTGCTGCCTCTTTGACTCTGCCTACGCCTTCTGGGATTGTGGGCGTGATGTTATCTATAACTCCTTAAACACTCATAATCGTTAAGTGACAGTATTGTCACAAACACGGGCAAAAGGGAAATATTTGAGGCTAAATAACATCAAGAACAGTATGCAACGGAATGAGCGCAAAAACGACAGCCGACTAGCAACAAGCCTGTTCGACAAATCGTGACAGGAGTAGGGAGCTGCTCACGACAGTTTAATGTGAGCCCGGCGCCTGGGACGCGCCCCCGCCGCGAGCGAGTCGACGAGTGTTTAGGGCGACTTTTTGCATATTTTGTAGTAATTTTTTAAAGACCGAGACACGGTTGTAGAACGTATTTTTTATGAATGTCATTTATAGCAGTGGATTCTTCTCCGCACGTAACATATCATCACGCCCGTAACCCCAAAAGGGGTAATCAGGGGCAGCTAGGCCTCTTTACCATATTCAGCCAAGAAATAAAACTGGGCTGGGTTAGATGGAAAACTGTGAAAAACTTGTGACAAGTGGCTAGCTCGTCATCTATACAATAACACACCCAATACCATAGATTTAGGATGTACAAGATACACAATGACGGCTCGGAGACATGACCAAAATAAATTTAAACATGTGTTGGTTGACGTCTATGTGTGGGTTAAAAATAGTGTTACTTTTACATTATCGACTGATTCAGTTGTATACCTACTAATAGTATAGGTATTTAAAACACTTTCTTATACTTCTGATTAATTATTTATGGCATTGATGAAATCAATAGTTGTTTATATTAGGTAAACCGAAATAGTCGGTAAGAAATCGCATTCTAAGCAGTTCTATAAACAATGAGATGGTAAAATGTATTCCTCGTATATTCTATTATATATATGTATATAATAGAATATACGAGAGTATGTATATTTTATTAATAAAAATAAAAAAAAAAAGAAATATGATCTATGATTTATACCTATAAGACAAAAAGACATGACTTTTGTTTTGACTGATGGAATGAAATGAAACAAATATTATAGGTATTAGCAACTTTTAATTTGGTGACATTTAGTTATTTAAAAATACTATGTAGTGCAACAAATTTTTTGTTGTCGTCATTTGCCGTCAAAATATTTGCTGCAGATAGTGGAGCTCTTACTGGGAGTCCAATCTGGTCTGCCTATAGTCCGGATCCACTTTTTACACAATGCTGGGTTGCTTGGAAACCTAGAAAAATTATCAGTTACTTAATTACCAAATTGACGTAGATACTGAATTCCCAATGTGAATATAATTATATTTCAACATAACTTGGCTAAATAACTTTGTCTTCGTATCATGATGTCGCTAAAAGACGATTAAGTTTTTATCGATACTCGTGACGTCACCGCTTTGTCAAGCACTAGCGTAACCAAACTATTTACTATTTTACACAATATTTTCCCCAATTCTGTTTATAATCACGATGTATACTTAGAAAGATCAAATATAATCAATATACTATTGTAAACATATTTTTCTAAGCTGATTACTAGCAACAATTTGACAAAATATGGTTTGAAAAAATCTAATGATAAAATCGTATTTACCTCTGAAAAGTGTATTTATTCGAATTATTCCGTCGTGTAACCTCACAATCACGTACAGAACAAGTTAACTCAATTGCACATTTAATATTCTCGATTATAATCCAAGGTTTAATTCATAAATGCACAAATTTCACTGCGACGTAGAATAGACCGGGACGCTAAGGCCTCTTACTCGCAAAAACATTGACATATAGGTACTTCATTCGCTGTCTCTTTTTCTCTCGGGCGGTTTGAATTTGAGCAGGATTTCTCGCTCCCACGCTTTATGTATCTTTTGCGTAGTCAAAAAATTCTAAATCTATGCCCAATACCATACTATGAGTCGCTCTTTTACGACATGCTAGACAAGGATACAGTTGATACATTATTTTTAAGTTTCAAACCAACATGGCGCATTCTTCTCCACTCCCATAAAATGTACATACATGCCCAAAAAAATGGTTCAAATCAGATTTTATTCAGATTTCATTCACAATAGCGCGCTTGTTATAAGATGAACTGATACTGAATTAAAAAGTAGGTAATGGACCATAGTAAACACATACATATTTTTCATAGTCATAATGCTAGTTGATAATCCTTTTACGTGGCAGTGCACCGCCGCTAAACGAGTTAGTAAGGTAATAAACACTGAACTGCGCAGTTCACAATTTACGTCAGGATCTCGGGAAATGGATGCTGTTGGGATTTCGCCTATGAGAGTAGTGGTTACCTAATAAACTAGGCGCATGAACGAGGAATGTTGGTTCGAAACCGAATATTTGTTTGGATTTACAAAATCTAAGTAATCTAAGTAAGTAATACTCGGCTGAATCTTTAACGAACATTAACTGTATGACTTGGTATAAATATTAATTTAATCTGTAAATTATAATTTGTTATTCAATCTGGCATTGAAAAGAGTAACTACCGCGTTTCTTGCCGGTTTCTTTTCGGTAGATGCGACATTCCGAACCGGTGGTAGATTGAAATTGTTCTATTTTGTATTTATTATTTGACGATTTACAAGTGCTTTTTTGAGGCCTACGTAAATAAGGATATTTTGAGTTTGAGTTTGAGTTTAAGTACCATTGTATGGGTGTAGAGGAAAAATAAAAATATCGCTAGGTAAACTAAACAATTAAAATAACTAGAGATTCGAGTCATGATCCATATTTAGTTCCTTGGCTGAGGGTTACAAAGATCAAATGGCAAACGATTTAATGTTAAGTCTATAATCATGATGAAAGCAGAAAAAGTACTTCTATGCCAAGTGCTATAAGAATGGAAAATAAACGATGAAACACCAGATTGAATAACAGTACCTATACTATTACCAACAAACACATTCCTCATACAGTTATAGGACATAGGTTCTTATTGGGGCAGCGTGGCCATAGTGTTCACGGTGGTTAAGCGATGCGTGATACCGTGGACGTCTTATATAGCCGTAAACGGTTCGTCCCAGGGGTTTAGTCGGTATACTCCGCCCACTACCAACTTTGGCGGAGCAGGGTCTATCATCTTGAGAGCCCCGGGAGTCCGACACGACCTGCTGATTCCCCCCGGTTTCAGCAAGATGGTGCGTAAAGCATTCCCCTGGGTCAACAAAAAAGGTGGACCATAGTCGTCAGTAGTTCGAATCCCGCTAGGGGCAAATGTTTCGTGTGATGAACATGGACATTTGTACTCGAGTCATGGATGTTTATAAATGTATTTAAGTATGTCTATCCGTTTACCTAGTATCCATAGCACAAGCATAAGCTAAGATTGGAACTAGGGATTTTTTGTGTCATTCTGGAGAAATTAGTTATTATTTATAAAAAAATAACGAAATAGAAAATTAGGAAGCGGTTAGAATTTTACATATCTACACATATCATCACGCCCGTTAACGCCGAAGGGGTAAGCAGAGTCAAATGGGTGGCTGGGTACCTTAACCACATTCAGCCAAAAAAATTAAACAAGGCTGGGTTGGGTGGAGATTTGTGAAAATATTGATTATTACATTAACTAACTAACTAAACTTCGCGCCACTTTCCTAGCGGGGTAGGCAGAGAGAAATGAACGACTCACTTGCCTCTTAACCATTCATGAACCTTTTCATTCAAGCTCTACGGTTATGACTCCTTACATCACCTTCTGTTAATATTATACAAAATATTTAATAATCTGGAGGCGTTTAAAATTCAAGTTGAATTACAAAAAGTGTTTGTCATTCAACACGACAATGCTTTGCCTCCACTATGCTGTACAAATATGCTCGTCCAATATACTTTTTGTAATCGCTCGGCGATTCGTGTGATGAAAGCAATTTGTATGATGAAAAAGGAAATGAGAAACGCAATTAAGTATGGCGATGGACAGAATATCAGTCTGTACTAATATTATAAAATGAGCAGCTGACTTTGTGTGTTTGTTTAGCTACATATGAACAACAAACAACAAACAAACATACATAACATCGCGCCCATAATCCCCGAAGGGGTAGGCAGTCAAAAGGGCAGCAGGCCCCTTTTACCACATTCAGCCAAAAACAAAACTGGGCTGGGTTAGATGGAAAATTGTGAAAAAGTAGTGACAAGTATCTCGTCGCCTACACAATCACATACCCTATGAAATCATGAATCACATACCATGTGAACAACAATTACCTAAGTGTAGGTGATTGAAATATTTTTAGGGGGATCCAGGTTAGGGGCCATCCATAAAGTACGTCACGCGAATTTCATGACTTTTGACTACCCCCCCTCCCTAGTGTGACATTACATGTTTTGCAATTTTAAATTATTATGATATATTAGATTTTGAAACGTGATGTCACGAAACTTAGGACCCCTCCCCCTGTCACACGATGTCACACATCGTAGACCCCCTCCGTCCCCCTTTACGTGTGACGTACTTTATGGATGGCCCCTTATCATTAAATACATCCAATAAATGAAGATGGGGAAGGGAGATGAGTAATTTTTGTAATTTCAAGTAAAAGATATAATTTTTTATCAAACATACATACATATCATCACGCCCATAATCCCCGAAGAGGTATGCAGATTCAGATGGGCAACAACTACTTTTGGGCAAAAATGCTGATTGGGTTAGATGAAAATAAAATTGTCAAAAAGTGGGAGGGGGCCTTGCGCCTTCCACCCGGCGGCCCAAATTGAGGGCAGAGCCCTGTCGAAGCTGAGGTAGATCCTACCGCGACCCACCGCAACACATCTCAGTACGCCCCTGTCGGGTTGCCGAGGATAGGGAGGCGAGCAACGTCACACTAGCTCTTCCTTCTCCTCGGCAATCCTAGCCGCAACTCCCTGCGGCCGGTGCCGCGACTGGCTGGCAAGACACCAGTCGCAGCTCACCTCGGGGTCCCTCTTGGTATCAGCCCTGGACGCTCCAGGTCCAGGGCTTACTAAGCCCCTCCGGTACGACAAACCTATAATGCGTTACCACCCCGATATGCGTTTAGGTGTTAGACCAACATGGGATAATTTTAGTATTGTACGTTATTTAAGACTTCTAATTTAAGCATGTAATTTGATTCCATACAACAATTTCTCTCTCTGCCGTTTCTAGAGATTACTATGTATTCCTTTCAAATATACTTACTTTGTATAAATATTTATATTCATCTAAATCGGAGCAAGCCAAGCCCATTCTGAGGATTCCTAGAATTAACCAGCACTTTCAAAGTTACAATCAAACATACACTTCGACTCTCTAGTAAATTCGGTGTCCATAAAACTGTTTCAATATTTTCCTTTAAGTTGAGCAAGTCTGTGTTAGCGCTACACAAACTTTGGAGCACTGACAAACAACATGACCCAGCTGGGAATTGACCGTGGCAATTGGAGTCCCAACCGGTTTAAACTAGATAGCACACAGCGAAGCCGCCGGCCTGCCGGCCTATGTCGGCGACTTGTTGTCGGCAGGCTAGTTGGCGGCTTCACTAATTGCAGCCCGAGTGTCGGGTAACTTAACGCGGGCTCATATCACCGACATGATTCGTTTCATTTAGGCCACTGGGTTGTCGACGGGAATGCTTCGGTAAGTTTGCGCTTAAGGCAATCTTAGCAAAAGATCTGTTACAGCTGCAAGTTGTGAAAGCGCTGTGTACACTTTAGTATGTAGTGCATGAGAAGTAAATCGGAAGGGATTTCAACTCCAGCCAACTGTCTAGGCGGTGGCAGAGGTTGTCAGTTGCCTTAGCTTAACATCAGCAAAACAGTAGTAGTAATAAGAAAGAAAAATGTTTTTTATTATATTACATACATTATGGGTAAATGAGATTATAAAGTATCACAAAAAAATGTACTAATAGTAGCAATAAATAAGGCAATGGGTAAGCCGGGGGAATTTATGCATTGACGTTCGAAGAATGATTTCAATTTCAATATTAACAACAGCACCTTCAAATTAGAATGTCACATAACCAACCAAACGAACTCCTATTCCATATTTATCTGTCTTCACATTATGAAGATTTCTTTAATTCAGATCATGTAACTAAAGTCGCTACTATAGATTATTCACCTGATGCCGTCCTTAAGAAAGAGAACCAATATCCTAAATCCGTCGAGCGCTCATATCTCCGACATTCCTAAGTATATCACTCAGCAAAAGCAAAAATACGAGATAACTAACCAAGTCCAATCTTAGCCCGTACTTCTTTAGTTGGCAAAATATTTGCGACCCCCGAAAACAACGACCGGTATTCAATTCCCTGTTTCTTCCATTCAGCGCTAATACAACGCCGGCTTTGTATACGACGCTGGAGAAGACACGAAATTTCGGCAAGCATTGGATGTTTGGGAAGGCGGAGGAATAATTACGTTGACATTCACGGTAGGTAAGACGTTTTATATCGATCGGGCTTAGTTTTATGAATGGCTGCCTCGCCGGGCTCTCCCCGCGCCCCGCGGCTCTGGCCACTCCCCTCCGTCACCTGGTGTGAGGGGAAGAAAGAATGGGGGGGGGGGGGAATTTACTCAGCTGATATGTGACGTGACATGATCATTAGCCACGCGATTAACTTGAGTGCGACGCTGGAGACGTTTGGCGCATAATTAAGACTTTAGGAAAATGACTTTCGCGAAATTCATGGTAACCGCCATGTGCGTTGAATGACGTCCTTAGGTATGGTTGCTCTATACTTATTTCTTAAGGACTCGTTATTTCATACCGATAACAGAAATAGCTAGCTCTTCCAATAAGAGGTTCAAACCCGATCATACTCTTTTACATTGTAGAAGCGAGAGGCGCATTATTTCCAGTAGTTGTCAGTCTGTACCCCATAGATGTATGTACATATAAACAGAAGCCTATAAAGAGAAACGACTTCAAAAACAGTCGTATAAAGGGCCAGTGGCACTTTTATTGCCTTTTTCAAACCCCACCTTGGAAGCTTGCCAGCCGCCCGTCATTGATGCTGTGACGACGATTGTCAAGTCATCTCCTATTCACAATTTTATTAGTGAGCTGGTTTCCGCGAAATGCCTTCGTTTACGATTGTTGAGTATTCTTATGGAGTAAGAATCAGTATCTATTTCTACATATATCGGCCATTCTAAAATTTGGTGTATCTAGTATTTCTAGAAAAAAATATTATAAGTAATTAATTTCTGAGTAAAGATAATAACCAAAATAGAATTTGTCCTTAATAATGTTACATTTTGTCCCATGTTGGTCTGGAACTTAAAAATAATGTGCCAAATGTGTTTCTTGCCTAGCATATCATGGCGATTAATGGTATATCAGGTTTTGGGTATGTAATTATGTAGGCGACGAGCTAGCCACTTGTCACAACTTTTTCACAATTTCCCAGCTGACCCAGCCCGGTTTTATTTTTGGCTGAATGTGCTTAAGTGGGCTCGCTGCACCTTTGACTCTGCCTACCCCTTCGGGGATTATGGGCGTGATGTTATGTATGTATGTAAAGTTACATCCTGAAAAGCATTTACAATTATAAAATAGTCAAAAGTAATTATTGGATTTTAAATACATATATGATAAATCTTCGTGACTCAAAATTATCTTACTCACTAATTCCTATCAATTAATTTAACTTTTCGATCAGATGCCGAATTAAGATATTATGTCTTACAATGAATACGGAATGCAATTAACTATCAAGGCATGCTGTCCGACATTTCTAATTACATACAATCAAATACGATGGTAAGCGCAATGAGAGATGCTCCACTTTGCTTATTACCTTTAAAAATCTAAAGTGGTATGTAAGAAGGTTAAGACTTGATTAAAAACTTGATTAAATGCTTCAAGGAACGATGAAGATGCAATCAAAGCTTCTATCATCTTACTTGGCAGTAGAATTAGCTTTAACTACTTGCACTTTATTTTACATAATAAAGACGCCTCGCGGCTTCTGAAGTGCTCTCATTGATATTAGGGATGTTTCGCTGAGCAATCCTACGGAGCCAAAAGGGCCGAAGTTTAGGGTGCATAATGTAATTTAGAAGAACCCAACAGAACAACGTTACCTACTTCTTAGCGCTTCATCCCGTGATAGCTTCATTGTTCATGTTAGAGTACCTTAAACATGATTCTAGATCTGATACGTCTAACATATTGAAATAATTATTATCTGGTCTTCATAACCATAGAAAATGGAGCCAAAAACATAAATCATGATTTGAATACTCTGATGACCGCTTGCAAGCAGCAAACGTCATAGAGAACATAGAGATCGGAAGAGTGAAGACATCGTTTTATCAAAAGCGATACCGTGATAAAATACTAGTTAGTTATAAAACAAAACTGCAGTATTATGAACGTCACAGCACTTAACACGATACACGAACTAATTGGATAAACATCAAAACTGTCCAGAAAACATTATTATAGCGTGGTGAATAGGTTCAAAAACCTTGGTCTCCGAGCACTGATTAACTTCAATTAAATATATTTCTATTGAAAATACGAATGTACCTAAAACAATATCATCCCTAAATTCTTGGAAGCACTCACCCGGCAGGTTTTCAAATATTAACTTTTTAATTCGCGAGTGGCCGCCAACACTGAAAAGCTGCAACCCCCTATTGGGGATGGAATTGTGTAATATCACAGTTTTATGAACACCCGCCCAGATGTCTTAAAAGTCTGTGATTTTATATCGGTGTCAGTTTAGGACAAAGTATTTGTTGCAATAGTGCCCCATGCGCCAAGAGTTGTGGGTTCGATCCCCACCCAAGACAAACATTCGTGTGATGCATACTTATGTTTGTTCTGTGTCTGGGTATTAATATTAAACATTTAAGTATATTTGTAATACCACTGTTGATTCTGACATCCGTAACACAAGTGCCAGTTACCTCGGAGTCAGATCAATGTATGTGATGTAGTCTGATATTACATACATACATACATACATACATAACATCACGCCCATAATCCCCAAAGGGGTAGGCAGAGCCAAGCCACATTAAGCCAAAAACAAAACTGGGCTGGGTTAGATAGAAAATTGTAAAAAAGTAGTGACAAGTGACTACCTAGACTGATATTTATTTAATTTTTATTCCTACGTAGATAACAACCATTTTCAAATTTATCTGGACTGGATACATTATCTTAGGGTTATAAAGGTCAGATCAGCTGTCGCTGCAATGTCCCAGACTAACTAATTCTGCATCATTCTCTAAGCCGACCCCGCCCGACTGAATACGGACATAACGCTAAGAAGCTGGTGTCTACATTGATAACACAAATTGAGCTCTTATGACTTCCAATAAGGGTGTTTACACCATTTATATTTAATTCTGAAACAGCAATTCCGTATAAGAAGTAACGTATTATGTCGTATAACCTTGTTGATTTTGAATTATATTTAGTCTTCGATTATTAATTTTACAAATACTGCATAATATTTAGTCAGTTGACTATACAAACTACTGATGTCATAAACCGACAAGCCTATACAAAATCAATAAAGTGTTTGCGTTTATAAGTAAGAACCTGTTAAAAAGTAACATCCCTATTGTCCAAAAATTAGGATTATTTCCAACGGCCCCCACTAAATCTGCCACCGGCGGCGGTTGAGACGACAATTTCACAAGTATTACTTGTCATTACCATTCATTTACCTTCGTACGTAGGTAACTGAACCGTATTGACAGCTCTACTACATCTCTAGTGATCGAGGTCTCGACGGAGTCTAATCAAGCTGTAATCCACTACAGAACGATAGCGATGATATATATATTTCGGGAGATCGTATTTACTGCACGTGTCCTGTAGTAGATAAGCCAGCCCATGCTTTGATTACGCTCCTCAGTGATGGAGAATTAGTTGGACTGCAATCCACAGTGGAGCTATAGCGATAATATATGTACATAGTTATATTTAATATATACATCTTTATAAGCTCGTGTCTTCTGTAATTAGTAAGCCGCGTAAATTAAAACCCATCCTATTTTGATAAGACTATCAAAATTGATAAATCCTAGCCTAATTAGAATAATATATGTAAGCGATAACTGGTGATGATGATAAATAAGCTTCAAGATGACCACAGCTATAAACACAAGCCAATTACAAGCTACGAGTGATGCTAACAAAGTTATTTAAAGCTGTGCGCTATCTTTTTCATTTTAATATTCCTTCGTACATGGCAACAAAAACGCTTATGATTTGCGTTAAAAGTCTGGCAGTGGAAAACCAGCTTTACTGAACCCGTCTGGTCAATGACTCACAGTTTAATATAGGACTTTTTAAATCTATGCCCTCATATTTTCTCCTATATTTGTCTATAGATAGAAACAGCTACAGACTACGCCGAGATAGATTTTATGCAAACTTCGATATAAATTTGAAGACTGCACAAATAGATTTAGAAAATCGTATTTTGGGATTATTTTTCTTTAGTACTTTTTCTAAGTGTAACATCTTATTTGTCCAAAATGTATTTTGCACAAATTGTTTCTCATATAATTTAAACTGTTAATTGAAATTAAAACCTAGTTACACAGTGGTCTATTTTTTTATAGTTATAAATACCATTTATTTTACACATAACCTACTATGTACAAGCACTTGCAACACCAAATGCGTTATTGTTTTTTAGTGTTCATGTCTTTGAATGGGAAACTTCTGACTTTAATGACATAATAAATCGTTTATAATAGGATCAATGTATGTACTTATAACTTTAAATGCTATTGTTGGAGTAAATTGGGATACACAAGAAAAATAACCTCTAACTTGATGAACTTTGAAATCACTCCCAGAATTAATCAGACTTATTTTACTATATGGTACGGAGACAGTCAGAGGAGGTGAACTAGTGGCATACACACAAATGGCGGTGCAACAATGTAAAACTGTCTGAATAAAGGTTTATTGCTAGGTATCCTAGATACCCAGATACCTAGGTACACATCTGCGGTATTGTTAGGGCAAAGACTCAGATTTGCGCCATAGGAGGCTGAGTGTCCAACGTGCACGTTTTCTATTACCTAGGTCTTAACGTCAAGCCACAGGCAGCCTGGATCTAGACCAGATGCTTAACAATTTTTAATTTAGCGATCAAGTGTGTGAGAAACGTTTGTATTATATAAGACAATTTTTTCCCGCAGCTCAACCTACCTAAGGTCGGTATATACCTACATATATGTATATAAGAGTTTAGTGTATGTCCTTTGTCTTACTGGGTCGATGGCGCATTCGGTAGTGACCCTGCCCCATGCGCCAAGAGTTGTGGGTTCGATTCCCACCCAAGACAAACATTCGTGTAATTAATACTTGTGTTTGTTCTGTGTCTGGGTGTTAATATTTAAGTATATAGTTGTAATGCCACTGTTGATTCTGATATCCTTAACACAAGTGCTTAAGCTACTTACCTCGGAATCAGATCAATGTATGTGATGTTGTTTGATATTTCTATTTATTTAATCCCACAAGGATCAGCTGAAACTGCAATTTAGGTAGGTATATCCACAGGTATAAAAATGAACCTAAAAAACATAATATAATCCCTAATATATATTATTAATAATTGACTGGCTCGATGGCGCATTCGGTAGTGACCCTGCCCCATGCGCCAAGAGTTGTGGGTTCGATCTCCACTTAAGACAAACATTCGTGTGACGAATACTTGTGTTTGTTCTGTGTCTGGGTGTCCAATATTTAAGTATATATTTGTAATACCTCCGTTGATTCTGATATCCGTAACACAAGTGCTTAAGCTCGGAGTCAGATCAATGTATGTGATGTCGTCGGATATTTATTTATTTTATATATTTTTAGGGTTAAATGTATCATGACCCTACTCTCAGCGTATAATTTTAAGTCGTACACAATCAGTTAAGGTTTATGTTAGTATGTTAAGAAATTACAGTATAAACTACATTATACGTAATCCGTTATCGTAAATAGGTTTCTATGAACTAGTTGCTGGAAAATCTCAAAAAAAGCTTGAGTAAGATATTTATTTTAGCTTTTTGAAATAACTTACCGTATTCATCTTTGTATCTTCTGCACAGAGAGAACATCGTGTGTTTTTGTCTGTGGACCTGTAAACAAAAAAAATATATTTTACATTATATCCAAAAAGCCTTAAATCGGTTGTATTAAGATACCTACTACAGATTTTAGGTTACGTTAGTTATGTATATCTATACAAAAAACAGCTGCAGTATGTCTACACTTAGAAAAACTAAAAAAACTATTTAATTAGTCTGATACTACCTAATGTAATACAACTTTATAGAAGAGGAATCGTATTATATAGTAATAGAACAATAGCAATACGGATGATGACTGCATTAAAAAACTATAATTCTATTTAGTCCGTGAGTTAGACTATACAAAAATACTAGACACATATTTTTCGCTTTATCACATAAACAAAAAGGGTAGCTTTTGGAGTAGGGGCTTGCGACGTCACTATTTCGCTAAAAAATTACGAAATTGTGACGTCACGCGCAAATTAAATTCATAGTATCTTCGTCAATGTTTGTCTGACAAATAAATAAAAAAATAAGTGTTCAATAATTTTAATAATCTAACTAACGGATTAAACAGATTTTTTTAGTTACCTAGCCTATTAGAGAAACGCTACGAGATTTATTCACCTATAAAATAGCATGTTATTATAGCTCGAATGTACCTTAAATATAAGGGAAGACCTTTTATGCAAAACCTTAACAAATAAAGATGGAATAAATATAAAATTTTATAAATAAATAAATTCTCCAGACTGGCACCACAATTCCCCTGTTCCAAACTAAGCTTAAAGCTTGTCGTAAAAGAGTAACTATCGAGTTTCTTGCCGGTTTCTTCTCAATAGAGTCTACCTTTCGAACCGATGGCAATATTTTTTTTGTACATATTGACAATTTATAAGTGCCTTTTTGAAGCCTATATAAATAAAGAGATTTTAAATTTGTCCTATGGATACTAGGTGAACGGATAGACACACTTAAGTACGTCTATAAACATCCATGACTCGAGTACAAATGTTCATGTTCATCACACAAAACATTTGCTCCTAGCG
The DNA here is from genome assembly GCA_951394215.1 of Glyphodes perspectalis. Taxonomy (NCBI): domain Eukaryota; kingdom Metazoa; phylum Arthropoda; class Insecta; order Lepidoptera; family Crambidae; genus Glyphodes; species Glyphodes perspectalis. The sequence continues at coordinate 3,803,730 of OX596216.1, forward strand.
GGATTCGAACCCGCGACCCTTGGTTTCGTGACCAGGGTCTCTGACCATTCGACCAAAAACCTAAAAAATACAATACGCAACTATATAAATAGTAATACAAACTTAACCGGAAGCATAGTAAAACGATAGCAGAATCATATAAATCAATACTAATCTAAACATCGTGTCGTTATTCCTTCACAGACATCTAAATGAGATTGTACAACAGTAAATAAATCTTCGTAGTAACCGTAGCGGTAGTCATGTAGCACCTACGCAAATGCTACGAGATTTACTACGAGATCGAGAGCGCGACCCGGGCTGTTCGTTACAAATCCACTTTGATGGTGAATGCAAACTGCAGTTAAAGTTTATAGAGCAGTATTTCCAAAGAATACAACATTTTATATCAAAAAACATATTTTATTGAGATAAAATAAGTTCCTATTCATATACAAGGTCATTTGTGTGTATCATAGTTTCATATGACTTTTGATTGGCCCGTTGGTCGAGTGGTCAGAGACCCTGGCCACGAAACCAAGGGTCGCGGGTTCGAATCCCGCTAGGGGCAAATTTTTCGTGTGATGAACATGGACATTTGTACTCGAGTCATGAATGTTTATAAACGTATTTAAGTATGTCTATCCGTTCACCTAGTATCCATAGTACAAGCATCAGCTTAGTTTGGAGCTAGGGAATTGGTGTGTCAGTCTGAAAGATTTATTTATTTATTTATATTGTTTTGTACACCGTGTGTACGTATAAACCTCTCTTTTGAATCACTCTACATATCAAAACCCCATCAACATTCTTTGCGTAGTTTAAAAGAAAGAAGCGAACAGACAGAAGTGGCGACTTCATTTTGAAAAGCTTTTCCACAATTTTCCATCTAACCCAGCCCGGCGTTATTTTTGGCTGAATGTAGTTGAAGGGGCATGCTGCCCCTTTGACACTGCCTACCCCTTCGGGGATTATGGGCGTGATGTTATGTATGTATGTACAATACTTTAATGTACCACGTATTAGAGATAAGTAAAACATGTTTTTAAAAGAGGCTATCTGTTGAGTTTCTTGCGGCTTCTCTTCTCATCAGGCCATTCACGTCGAGGTGCTGGTAGGGTAAAAAAGTGTGACGTGCAAAAGAATTTGTTACAAATCTTCTTGCAGAAATTAGTCATTTCATTTCATTTCATTGAACTTATTACTTTTATTACAATTTGGCAATAGTAGTTACCTAATATTATCATGTTACATAATGTCGCTCCACACAAATGTAACTTAACGATGCACTGTAATGCATTTTTCTCCCAAATTGGGTATGACTTAGGTTTTTGAGCCAATGGAAACGTTTAAATATTAACTTTTTGTGTTTGATTCCAGTGCCACTAATGTCTAATCATGTAAATAATAATATTGAAACACGGTCTATTTTTTTATATATTTTATTAGAAAATATTGTTAAACCTCCAACGTCCTAGAAAATTTTCTCCTTGGTCAAAGTCAAAGTGAAAGTCAAAATATTCTTTTTTATTTATATAGGTTTTAACGAAACACTTAAAAATCGTCAAATACAGATTAAGAAATATTATGATTCTACCGCTGCACCGGTTCGGAATGTTGCAGCTACCGAGTAGGACTCTGCCTATCCCTTTGAGGATTGCGGGTGTGATGGTTGGTATATATGTAATAACAATATTGCAAACATTATGCGTATGACTATATTATGTATATTTGAATTAAATTAAAATATTTTTTTTAAATTCATATACGTACGATAAAAATTAAAAGAAAATAAATTATAAATACATCTTAAGATAATCATTTTTAAAATTCGAAAATTTGTGTGTTTTACAATATTGATTAAGTTGAATTAATCTATTGCTTTTAATTATAACTCAATGATATTTTAAAAAACTGAATAATCGTTTATAATAATGAAAAATATTATATTATACATAAGTAATATAATAATACAATGATGTTTCATATATAAAACATAATTATAATATATTTCATTAATATAAATTATTATATTATAGATTTATTTCAAAACATTTTTATAAATACTTAATCTTAGCGTACTAAATATTTAACATAAAACTACTAAGTGAAATTAATAGTGTTCTTATATATTTGACGACTGTGGTATAACTATAATATAAAATTTTACTGATAATAATATGCCTGTCTAACGCTCTACCCAGATTTACTCAAAAGATTAGCACAGATTTTTACCTGATAAGCGACTCAAGTATGTTAGTGCATTTGATGTATTGATCATTAACTTGGAGGATTTTATAATATTTAATATTACAAGTTTTAAAAACACATGCATTTTTCAATTTGGTAAACTTTATATGTACAATTTAACTCATATAGACGCAAAACCGTTCGATTCAGATATATTGGTTAAGGAAATACCAAAAAATATAAGTCCTACGCTTATATTTCTAGAATAATACAATGTTATTACAGCTTAAAATAAAATATGCTTTAAATTCATAGATAATTTAACAATACTACATATCTATTGAGCAAACTAACCTGCACTAAGCGGTAATTTTACGAAAAAAATCTATACGAATCGTTTGCTAAAATATGTCGGGCTAGGAATAGCTAAATGAACACTACCATTTTGACTACTCCTACCGCAAAAAATCTAGTTATACTATTATTCCACGACCTCTATCCTCAAAACAGTGGTCAAAATTAAAAGAAAAGGAGATTGACCGTGCGTTCTCAAGAGCCCGATGTAGGCATGTGAAACGGGACAGAATACGAACCTGGTTTGTCCTACTCCGTTCGCCTTAATGTGCCTTGTCCCATTTTAAAATCCACCAAAAATATAAAAAAAACCTTTTGAATATTTGAAAATCGAATGCCACAGCCACAGCACTTAAAAAAGTTCACATGTGACGGGTCGGAGGGCCGACGACGCGAGTCCTCGGAGGTTGCGGAGCGACTGACGAGACCTGGCCGTCGGGAGAGGTCGGGAGGGCTCGGCGGCAGGACGAGGCGAGTCCATCAACGCAGTAAATAATGGCTGCACAGTGAATTTTGATGCCCACTTTGGAGTTGATGAAAAATGCAATAGGCGACGTTATTGCATTTAAAATTTGTTTTACGGTAGCCCGACGGCTGCGGGCGAGGTGAGAACTTCACAGACGAGTTTAGGTCTCGCTGGGATTATGTGGCGATACAGCATAATTTATACAACTTCATTTAAACGCAGAAGTTTTTAAAGTTTATCATTCCAAGTTAACTGTTTTAATTTAAAATGAATACGGTGTTTGTTATTGAGGTTATCATGGACACTTTTTCTGCTCTCCTAGGTTGATTACTTATGACCAATCTTTGTAGTAGCTGTCGTATTAGGCAAACCGAACCAAAAAGACTATCAGTCTCAAGATAGGCTGCTCCGGTGTAAGTGGTGTAAGGTTTACAATCGACAGACCCTTGCCCTTTGATTCCGGGGCCAGGGTCTCCAACCAATTGGGTTAAACTAACCAGCCTGACAACATTGACTAGAACACAAATTACAATCCCATCACGTGACTTCTTACCTTAAGCCATATGGTATTGTGGCCAGAATTTCTAACAATTAGACTTAGTTTTAAATACTTAATTAGTGAACTAGCATGCTGCCTTCCTGATAGTAAGCGGTCATAGTAGCTATTGACATTTGCAACAGCAAAAGATTCCCGAATTCGGTTACCATCGGTTACTTCTTACAATTTACATATTTTAAGCTGTCATTCTTTTTTGTGCTTTTTTTAGTACGTATAAAATAACACGCACCAATTCCCTAGTTCCAAACTAAGCTTGTGTTTGTACTATGTACACTAGGTGAACGGATAGACATACTTAAATACGTTTATAAACATCCATGACTCGAGTGCAAATGTCCATGTTCATCACAGGCAACATTTGCCCCTAGCTGGATTCGAAACCGCGACCCTCGGTTTCGTGGCCAGAGTCTCTGACCACTCGACCAACAGTATGTCTGTCTTGTGTTTTCCCTTTTTATAAAAGTATCATTCCCTTTCTGAGCCCTTACTTATATTCTGAATTACCCCTTTTTACAAATACAGTGCTTCGCTTCAAGTGCCTTCGTAAATTTATATCGATAGCGCGCGAGTTGAATGCAGAGCTCATGTATGTCTCGTCTAAGGCCCTGACTGCATTCAACTCGCGAGATAACTATAGGTTTACTATGCTAGCTATACCTTCTATTATCAATTGTTTCCCTAGTCGACAAGCAACTCGCTAGGGTCAGGTTACATCGCCTTACATTGTTCCTACGAACAAGGCGTTCATTGCAGCGCTTTGTTTCGTTCAATAGGGCTTTTAGCAGCAATCGATGAGACTTAGGCACTTTGCACGCGCCCTAGTTCCTAGAAAAGTTCCAGTGATGGCAAACAAGACTAGTTTATAGGCCACTGGGTTGAGCGGGTACAGTGACCTACATATCATTTTATGGAGTTTTATTTATTAAGGTTCCAGATAGATCTGGGCAGAGTTCGGTTAAATCAATCTGCTATAAATTTTAGGAACTAGTTTACCACATTTGTCTAAAAATTGGGGTCATTACTTTGAAAAAGAGATACATACCTACGGTATAATGTCCGCCTAACCGATATCGGTCACGGCGGCCAATCTCAACAAGGATTAGCCAACTGCGCATGAGATATTATAGGGCACAAGTGTGTGCGCCAACACAGGGGCACTCTCTGTTCCTTCACTGTCATAGTCCGGTGAGACGGCAATGAGGGTTTTTTAAATTAAAACATCCAAAAGGTGTAACTGTGACTTGCGGTCTTGTCACCCTCGTCATTGGTTAGTTGATAAACTGACATACCTGTCACATTATGAAGGGTGCTGTCAGCAAAGAGCCAATAGTGACAGTGATAAGAGCGCGAGACTCCCTCGCGCCATCTAGCGGTTTTTATTTTTTGAAAACCCTTATTAGATATGACCGGAGAGAGGTCAGAAGGGTATAAGGTATGTGTGTATCAACTATCACGCTTGCCCGTATGTAAAATGTCCCGAGTTGGTCTGAGACTTAAAAAGAATCTGCCTTGCCTAGCATGTCGTAAAAGGCGACTAATGGTATATCGGGTTTTGGGTATGTGATTGTGTAGGCGACGAGCTAGCCACTTGTCACTACTTTTTCATAATTTTTCATCTAACCCAGCCCAGTTTTGTTTTTGGCTGAATCTGGTTAAAGGGACCTGCTGTCCCTTTGACTCTGCCTACCCCTTCGGGGATTATGGGCGTGATGTTATGTTATGTAATATGTTATAAAGTTGGTCAAATGGAAATTTATTTTTACAGCTTTTCGTACAAAACGGACATGGAATTAGAAATTGTAGCTAAATGAAATTGAATAAATACTGTATATAGGTAAGTGAATATATACTCGTACAATTATTTATTTTATCATATGAATTTAATATAAAACTGTTTTACCAATCCAAACAGACACATTAATTTTATTTATCTGTATAGACACCTGTATACTGAAGAACAACACTGAATCTAATAACCGGTTTTCCAAGATACGGTACGCTAAAACTGCTCTATTGCATTAGCATCGTCGTAGGCAATTAGTTGCTCATGATGAGGAGACGCCCCTCTTCCCTCCACAACCCTCCTCTTCCCATCCCCTAATTAATGCCTACGAGATCTAGTCAGAGACGTTTCCTCGCTTGTGCAGCACATCGAGCCAAATGAAGGCACTTGATGTAAAGACCAGATGGAACGGTTGACTTATTTGCATGGTAAATATTTCTGGGGTCCGATTACTTTAACGTACATAATATCATCACTCCTAACAACACTGAAGAGGTAGGTAGTTTTCAAAGAGCTATAAGCTCCCTAAACTAAATTACATTTTTTTTTCCTTATAAAACTCTAATAAACAATTTCTAGCGCTAATAGACTCTGCCTAGCCGACTTTGGATGGTGATGTCGAAATAAAAAAGTGATAAAACATATTTTTTATTACTCTGCCTAATAGGTGATGGACATTATGTACAATGCCCAGATCGTTTGATTATTAGAATTGCCATCTCATATTAGTCATGTTCCGTAATTCCCAGGCATTATGTATAATGATGCATTTACCACTTGGTTCATAACACAGTTATAGCGATGGACATACATTGTACGTAGTATATTATTACTCTGTGATACTAGGGAGGTTTTAATTAAACGCCTTAATTTGGCGCGCTGGCAGTCTAACGTTCTCTTATGTAAAAAAAAAAGTTAAAGGCAGGAGCGGGAGCATGCGATTGGATACTTATTATGTTGGCGGCCACGGAGGTCATGAGCTATCGCGGTATCGAACGTTTCTTTATTTGAATCGTTTAAAAACTGTGTGATCACGTATTGTATGTACGTAATAAATAGTGACTATTATTTAAATAGACGCTCGAGAATTCCAAAGTAATTTTTATTTTAAGTTTATCGCCATGCACGACTCGACTGAAATCGAACCCGACATGTATATAATAAAACCTTGATTTATACACAACTTCATGACAAAGATAAGCATAGAATGGAGTTAGAAAATTTCTTATTTTACTACGCCGACTTCCATTATAATTTCTTCAGTTCATCTTTCATTCAGCCTTCCAACATGCCCAACAATACAAAAGTAATATATCCATAATTTCGCTAATATATCTAAGTATATCAGATGTAAAACTGTCCAAGTAGAGTGCACTCAGCTCCCAACCACTTCCATTAGTGCGGGTATTTCGGAGCGCTGGCAAACTTTGCAACGGCACATTTGAATCAATGCAAACAAACTGCCGATTGCGGTGCGGTCGAACTGAACTGTTGATACTAGATCCTACGTTAGTTTAGCGTGCCTAGTGCTTTTGAGCGATCACCGTAATATACTGGAGTACTGTACGCTGCTAGCCAATACGTTTTTATACCTATTGCTTTGGGACTTACAAATGATGTGGCTACAATATTTCTTGACTAACATGTCGTAAAAGGTTAATAACCTTTAATGGTGAGTTGGATGTAAAGTTTTTGATGTTGGGGCGACGAGCTGACCGCTTGTAACTTTTCACAAATTTTCCATCTAGTTCTCCTTTTGACTAAAAGTGGAAGATGTGAATTTACTCCCATCGAGAATTGAGAGTGTGAAAGAGCGGTTGTAGCTCAATGGTAAGGACACACGCCTCTTAACCGAGGAGTGCGTGTTCAAACCCGGGCACGAACCTCTAGATTTTTCAAATCTATGTACGTATTCATACCACTAGCTCGACGGTGAGGGAAAACATCGTAATGAAACCTGCAAATTCAAACAACTTTGGATTTGTAACCATGATCCAAAAAAAATTCTGGTTACCCTATCTTAGGGTTACGAAGTTCAGATCGGCAGTCGCTTCAATGTAATTACCAGACTCGCTAAATCCTGGATCATGGTCTAAGCGGACCCCGTCTAAGCACGGGACATAACGCTAGGAAGATGATGAGGATTGAGAGTGTGATAATAAACAAAATATACTTACTATTGTACTCGTAGATAAGACTACCTACTGTGCGTAGTGCCATCCAGTCTTACCAGTTAGTGTTTATTGTTTGACCAGGTCTCGTTATATTTTTGATGGGCTCATGACAATACACGTCGTGACTATATCAGACCCCTCTGGGCACATTGGGCACATGCCCAGAGCCCCGCAATCGAGACAGCCCCGTTGTCTAAGATTTCCAATGGGTCACCAATATTTCTTACCGAAAAATCTCTATTACTTTCCTAATAAGAAAAAATGGATGACGAAAGATTGATTAAACAGATATACAATGCGAAAGTGGAAGGATGTAGGAGCCGCGGAAGGCCCAGGCTCACCTACCACGACCAGATTGGTCGTGTATTAACAGAAGGTGATGTTAGTAGTCATAAAAACCGTAGAGCTTGTATGAAAAGGAACATAAATGTTGAAGAGGCGAGTGAGGTGTGTAAGGATCGTGCCATATGGCGTTCGGTTCTCTCTGCCTACCCTGCCAGGGAAGTGGCGTGAAGTTTAGTTAGTTTGGTTAGTTACTTTCCTAATGCCCAAGGCTTACAAGTTGCAATACAAAATTTTGTTTGCCCAGGGGGGCAATACAATATTATTCATAGCTTCTTATACCATTTACCGGATCTAACCGGAACATTCAAGCTGTACCAGTGTATAGCTACATCAGACCTCTACCACCACATTAAACATACAATAACCTTATTTAACACGTAACTCTTTAGTAAACAAACAGTAGTTATGCTCGCGGTTAGCATATTACATAAATCTACATAACAAACACGAACACCACAAACTAGTATAATACCTTTGTTCTGACTCGTTTCCTGCGTTAATGAAATGACTGCATTGGCAAATAAGCCCGCTGTTATCGAGAAAGCTTTTTAATTATCAAAAGCATATAGCTATGATGAGAATTTTAAATCCTCTTTTTTTATTGCTAACGTCCACATGGATGTATATGTTACTGTTAAATTTTCCAAGTAAAAAATCCTAAGATTTACTAAGTAAATGGTGGTAAAAGTTCGAATTGTACACCTGTTCGAACTTTTACCGTTAAGAGTTGGTAAATCTTAGGTTTTACTGGAAAATCTTAGAATTTACCATAGTTCGAGCTATTACAGCAACATATATAAGTTTCAATTTTGTACAGCTAAATTTATTATTGCTAGAATATAATAATAAATAAATAAATCTCCGACTACATCACATACATTTGATCTGACTCCGAGGTAAGTAGCTTAAGCACTTGTGTTACGGATATCAGAATCAACAGTGGTATTACAAATATATACTTAAATATTGGATACTAGCTGTGCTAGCGGTGTCACCCGCGTTTATGGTTAATATTATAAAGACTATTTCCGTCATACATGATTTCTATGTAACTTTAACCATTAAGGCTGCACACGCGACGGAAGCGGAAAAAATGGAGTAACTTCTCCCGTTTTCTCAACATTTCCCTTCACTACTCTGCTCCTATTGATTGTAGCGTAATGAAAAGTATACTATAACCTGCCCAGGAGTATGAAGAATAATTGTACCAAGTTTCGTTAAAATCCGTCGAGTAGTTTTTGTTTCTATAAGGAACATACAGACAGACAGACAGACAGACAGACAAAAATTTTACTGATTGCATTTTTGGCATCAGTATCGATCACTAATCACCCCCTGATAGTTATTTTGAAAATATATTTCATGTACAGAATTGACCTCTCTACAGATTTATTATAAGTATAGATAAACACCCAGACACAGAACAAACACAAGTATTCATCATACGAATGTTTGTCCTGGGTGGGAATCGAATCCACAACTCTTTGCGCATGGGGCAGGGTCACTACCGAATACGCCATCGAGCCATACAATAACAATATAATATCTTGACTTCTTTAATATCTCTTTCTTTGATCTTTGATTGGTTACTCACCTCCCTAGGATTATAAACCTCTTTTAATCGGGGTCCTAATAGACCATAATTCTAGATTTGGCAAGTCTGATGAATGTAATAAAGAAATAGTAGTTGATATAATCTGAACTAGCTACTTAACCTTATACATATATGGGGGAACCACACAATTTCATCCTTAGTTCCTTAGCTATGTACAAGTTTCTTTAAAATATTTTTCCTCACTTCCAAACTAACTAACTAAACTTCACGCCACTTCCCTAGCGGGGTAGGCAGAGAGAACCGAACGCCATATGGCACGATCCTTACACACCTCACTCGCCTCTTCAACATTCATAATCCTTTTCATACAAGCTCTACGATTTTTATGACTCCTAACATCACCTTCTTTTAATACACGACCAATCTGGTCGTGGTAGGTGAGCCTGGGCCTTCCGCGGCTCCTACATCCTTCCACATTCGCATTGTATTCCTCACTTCCAAGCAAGTGGTATAACCTAATGTAAATAAGTATCTAAAGAAAGCCGAAAAAAGGAAGATAAGTACACTTCCTTAATTTTAACGCGCAATTTTAATCCCTGAAACAAGAGCACTTTTCTTCAAGAGGGACTTAACTAAGCCGCGTCCCGCGTTTATGCTCAAAAACGTGCTCAAAAAGCGTCAAATCCGACGAGATAGCCGGGCGTAGTTCCTCGAGCGGGTGACCGGGCTGTGACCGCGTGACCCGGTCACACGCTGACCCGGTTACCGGGCCGTGCACCCGGGCATGCACCGCCCTGCCCGCCCCGCACGCCCCGCTTGCATTCGGCGATTGATTCTGCGGCCACCGGTGTTTCTCTGCATTAAATATTCGATGCCATACCGTTTGAATTTACACTTCGGCACTTAACTGCAGCCCGAATTGGCTGGTAGGTATGCAAAATAATCAACGTGTTTACATTAACTAGAGATGCCGATACGGTAAACAATTTCTTTAAAGTAATACATTTAAATCAGCGTTAACCGAATATTATGGAATAATACAGTACGTAATACTTTCCGTAATAATAGTAGGTACTTGTTTGGGCGCTACATAATTTGGAATTTGGAATCAGACCGATTTATGTGGTCATGCATTGGTAATGTAAGGTGGTCAATGCATTATTCGGACAATCTCTTCAAAAATAAATATTCAAAACCATTTTTCCTTCAGTAGTACCTACCTACGAACAGCATCATATTTTTTGTTGAAATTGATTTGACTGCTGACCTAGTTTAGAAAATATGCATTATTCGGTTGACAATGGCTTCAAAGGAACAAATTGTCACCTTAGATAGCTTCAATTCCGTGACATTTCAGAAAACAGTCTTTAAAAATATATAAATAACAATAACAATAACAATAATCACGCCCATAATCCTCGAAAGGGTAGGCAGAGTCAAAGGGGCAGCTGGCCCCTTTAACCATATTTAGCCAAAATAAAACTGGGCTGGGTTAGGTGGAAAATTGTGAAAAAATAATGACAAGTAGCCGCTTGTCGCCTACACAATCACATACCCAAAACCCGATATACCATTAAAAATATAAACAACTTATGTTGGATAAGTAGCGACATTGGCGTGATTAAAACTTTTATTATTTCACAAGACAATATAAGTTTAAATAAAATCATATGAATACTTCAATTAATAACATACTTACCGTAACATTTATTTAACTATACTCGCTGTACATGTTACAAATTTTGTACAATGAAAAGAAAGCAATAAAAACATACTTCGAAACTTTTCAAAAATATTTCCTTGAATTTAGACCACACCAAAAAGTTCTCCAATATGCAAACCTGAAACACAAGTTCATAAAAACATAACGAATAGCAATAAATTGGTCTGTGATTTGCCTTACCATACAATTTAGTGATAAATAATGGATTAAAAAACTATCAAAAATACGCGTTCAATATTTTTTAATAATCTAACTGACGGACTAAGCAGAATTTTTTAGTCGCCTAGCCTAGTATTAGCACCTAGTATTGTATCACATAAATACATTACTTAAAGAATCCTTTCCATCTTTCGCGATCGTACTATCAAAAGTCACACCTAAATCATCAAATACATTAGGTGGAAACTTCGCATGAACTTCTTTCTTTAAATCCCTTTCAAAATCATCAAATTCTGGGTCTGAATTAAGTCCGTTACTATCACCAATCTGCGGTATACAAGTCATATTTTTAATGATCATTTTCAAAACTCTCTTCATAGTGTTTAATTCCCTCTTGAATTTTAGGACGAGATTCGTTTTTAGTTCCAATAACGCTTTCAATTTCTCATTTTCCAAAAGCAATGACATATTCTCCTTTTGTCTCTCCAGCTCCTGTTTATTTACAGTGTCAAGTTGTTTTTTCATCTCTAATATAATAAGACGATATGAATTCCTGCTTTTTGAAAGCATTGAATTTGATTTTGCCAACTGGTACTCCAGAGTTTCGATTTCTTCTCGTAACCTTCTTATTGTCTGTAGAGTAATACTTGGTTCCACGTGCAATTTCTTCTTATTCTTGCTCATTACCTCTTTAACTATTACCTCGACAGCTGTGGTGTTATTTCTGAATACTTCGTAAGAAGTACTTGGTTCTGATTGGTTGGATTTATTCAGTTCACCAGTTTTTGCAGTATTGTCCGACGTTGTACCATCTAGTTGAGGTTTTTTAGTTTTAACAGTGAAAGACATGTTCATATATTTTTGATGATTACCTAAAATACTATGCAATAAAAAATATAAAATATATTTTTTCTATGAGACTGTTTTTATATTTTGGATATTTTGGAAATGTTATGACATTGACTGACAAACCGAGAACATTTATGGTACTCGCGTTGATGTGAAATTGTCAGTAAACAGGTTTTAATTAACTTAATTTTCAACATTTTTACATCTTTAGATTAATACGTGAAGCAACAATGTTGTACCCCTTATTATATAAACGCAGGCAGAGCGATTTGGCACAGTTGAAATTGTATAGAGATGGAGCTCAGAAAGCTAATATTATAACGAATGATCCATTGGAAATACATTAAATTAGTAAAATACATATTTAAGAAAATGATGGTTGAATTTCGACCAGTGGGCTACCACTAGTTTACATAAATACATGTAAATTTATATTCTTAAATCAGAAATATTTTTCGGATATACCTAATGTTGCGTTAGCCTTATTTTAAGACTGTATTAAAAAAAAATAAACAAATAGACAAGCCAACAATAAATCGAAGGCGGTATTCCGTATTCCGTATTCCTTCTTGTAAATACGCCCTAATGTCCATCTCCGATTGTTATACAAATGCGAATACTCTTTCGCAACAATTCCAGAAAATGCTTTTATGCGTTTCTGTGTTTGTATACCAAATGGTGGCTCTTTAACAAGCAGCGTCTGGAGCGCGAAGGCGCTGGCAGCGAGGCGCGAATTCCGCCCGAGGGGGCGCGCCTTGTCAGTTAGCGAGACCCTCGGGCGAGGCCCTTCTGCCCATACGGCGCATGAGCCGCCCTAACGAGGAAGCCTGAAAGCGTGGCACTACTTTTACTGGATCGGTTAAACACAACTCTATTTTAAATTCAGCATATTTAGGTTTTACATTTTGTTTCTAAAGTAAATCTTTCTTTCCAATTATTTAGATTAGAAAAATCTTATCGTTTCTGCACAAGACTTAATCGGAGTAAACTTGTCCTATATTGAAAGACCATTATCATCCATCAACACAGAGTGGGCTTGGGATCACTAAGGCCTATGACAAGATAAAATAAGAGACACTATTTAAATTCCTCTGCGTCAACAAAAACATTAAAAATAAATAATTAAATAGTGGAAATTAAATAGTGGAATAAAAAAAAGTTTCTTCCACCAAGTTGCCGATGCTACATTATATACCACGAAAACCGTATGGTTTAACATTGTAAAAGATCAAAACATTGTAACAAAGAGGGTATCATTACACATTCCTCTCACATCACATTCACAAGCTCCACTCCGGATCACTTACTTTTTAATGAAAGGGATTAAAAACCGCAGAAAACAGTGGAATGTAATGAACGATTCCAGAACATGTCCTTTCATAGAAAGGGGGAATTAGCCCACGCTCCATGGATCTGAAGGTAAACAAGACCTCCGCTAGGGTTGCGCAAAATCCAATAATCGGTTTTCGCCGAACTATTTATTGTTCAATACCAAATAAATAAATGTTGAATTTGAATTCAGAATTTGAATAATTTAAGTGCTAAAGAAATCCTTCACCTTCGCCGCTAGAAATGTTTCTTCATGACTAACAGTCATGAATATGAGGAAATCCAGGTAAAGTTTGTCATGGTCATTCGTTTATACTCTAATATGCAGACTCGTGGAGCTGCTGGAATAAATCAGTATGGAACATATATTTTTGAAAATCGACTGGAATCTACTCGTTGGCATGCGAAATATTTAATTCTCATCGTGGTTTAGTGATTTAATTAGATAATGGTTTTATTTGTTTAATTAAAGTAATCACAGTTATTTTAGCCAGAATGTTGTACCTACTAGTTTTTAAGTTGCTTTAAATAACACTGATGAGACTAAATGTCCCCCCCGCTGGGGTCTTCGGTTTGGCGTACCGGGGGGGCTTAGTAGGCCCTGGTGCAGGACAGGGCCGAAGCTAAGAGAGACCCTGAGGTGAGCTATGACTGCTCGGCATTTCCCACCGAGCAGTTGCGGCACCGGCCGCAGCCCCCTGCGGCCGGACTAGGATTGCCGAGGAAGAGGAGGAGCTGAGTATGTCGTTGCTCGCCTCCCTATCCTCGGCAACCCGACAAGGGCGCACTGCGCTGCGTTGTGGTGGGTCGCGGAGGGATCTCCTCTCCCTCCGTGATGACAGGGCTCTGCCCTCAATTTAGGTCGCCGGGCGGAAGGATGCCCCCTCTGACGAGACGCTCTCTGCGTGCCCTCTGGCTTAGCAGAGGGCACAGCGCGAGAGTGGGCCCACGACGCCGGTCACGGGGACGATCGGCGTCTGAATCCTGGGCGGAGTAGTTGAGACATGCTGGGTGGCCTGGCATGTCTCGACGCGCGCGCGTGCTCGGTGCTGTGCATCCGACGACTGAGGGCGTGGGCTGCACAGCATCGACCACCGCCGCGCGAGGTGAGCCGCGCAGCGCGGCATGCGCACTACCGGAGGAGCTGTCGTATAGTCCCGACAGTGGGGATACCGGCTCCTCCGGAACTGCGCCGCGGTTCCCTAAATTTTTTTTGATGAGACTAAATGTAATATGCGTTACATGAGTACCTGTAGTCCGATGTTGGTCTGGGATTAAAAAAAGAATGAACCAACTGTGTTTCTTGCCTAGCATGTCGTAAAAGGCGACTAATGGTATTTGGGTTTTGGGTATGTGATTGTGTAGGCGACGAACTAGCCACTTATCACTACTTTTGTACAATTTTCCGTCTAACCCAGCCCATGGTTCCATGTTGGTCTGAGACTTAAAAAGAATCTGCCATGTGTGTTTTTTGCCTAGCATGTCGTAAAGGGCGACTAATGGTATATGGGCTTTTGGGTATGTGATTGTGTAGGCGACGAGCTAGCTACATTTTCACGATTTTCCATCTAACCCAGCCCAGTTTTGTTTTTGGTTTTTGGTGGTTAAAGGGGCCTGCTACCCCTTTGACTCTGCCTACCCCGTCGGGGATTATGAGCGTGATGTTATTATGTTTAATTGTCTGGCTCGTTATCAAAGTAAAGATATTAAAAACAGTAGGCAGTTCGTACATTAACCATTACCACCGGGATTCATTTTCAAAATATCGGATATCGTTACGCACGGGACATAACGCTTGGAGGATGATGACGATATCAGATTACACATCCCTAATTTGGGACAGCCAATTCGCGGTCAGCTGAGTCTCAATTAAATACCTCTTTGCATTAGACAAATGAGTGGTTTCGGATATCGGAGCCGTTTTTATTTACTCAGCCAGCCCTTTGTGGGATGTACTCAAGCGCAGTCCCTCAGGGTGGTGGTAAGTAACCGGCTGGACTACTCCATAGTTCGACATTAGAAGAAATGTAGGCTTTTTCAATATTCCTAATAGTAAGTTGGTAAAGATGTACCCTTATAAAATGGGGACATTCTTATAACGGTTCGCAACTTATATTGCAATATTACCTATACATAAGTAGCATTATTTTCTGGGGTTTGATTCGAAGGTTATCTAGAGAAAAGCTCAGCACCCTAGCCTCTAACGATTAATTGCCATTTTAAAATATTCAAGAAGTCATCGCATTTTAAAACTTTTTTTAAATAACAGTTCCAATTATACCTATTTCACAATAACAAAGGGTTCTTAAGAACCGTACCTACTATTTCTCCAAAATTCTCAAAAGAAGTAAATTTATATTGATGTAGGTACTAGAGCGCCATATCGCTCCAGTGGCCCAGCTTTAAGCCACAGTGCGGCTTGCAACAGGGCCACCCTTAGCTATGCAGTTATACAGTCACGTGTGAATGCAACACGTTTGAATAATGTTTGGACCACCATTTGTTTTACACGTGTAACTCAGGTCGGGCCACGTTGTCGCGTGCAGTGATGCCACCTGCTCGATTTATTTCCCCAAGCTTGTTTTGAAATCATTCAAATTAATTTAATCTGAACTACCCTTACTACCTACTTTTTCTCGTACATTTACAATTCTTAGAGATATCGCAACATACATACAAAAAAAATCAGTCGAATTGAGAACCTCCTTTTTTTGAAGTTAGTTAAAAATGACCTTTCTTTTTAAATGTGTTATGATACGCGAGTTGTTACCCGACTACAATATTTACTGGAAACGTGTACTGGCCAATTGTATTACCAACTAAGTTACTAATTGTATTAACAACCGATTATATTTATGAAATCATTAAACACTTTGACCTTGGACCGGACTTAATTTATAATTTACGAAGATAAATTGATTTTATACAATTTATACGGAAAAAAACAACCAACAAATTATTTATAATTGAAAAATATCCTTTTAAATTAACTTATCCTCATTACCTCGCTCCACACGATCTGACATTTAGCAAAATGTTCAGTAGAAGCATCTTTCTTGGTTTGGAACTACATACAAATGACGTTAACTTTCAAATAAGTAGTTATCATGGTTTTTAAAAGCAATGGTAGAAGATACAGATACACTGATTAGACAGATTGATGCGTTATCGAATGTAAATAAAAACCAATTAAGTAAGTCAATTTCGCCAAAATTGTCAGTTACGTCGATTAGTACTTAGGACAACTAAATAACTAAACTTCACGCCACTTCCATAGCGGGGTCAGCATAGAGAACCGATGATTAAAGTCATTTTGATAATATTTCCCCAATTTTGGGGGAAAATTCATGTTGACATCACTGATCGCGTGCCGAGTCTCGTGATTTCTTCATACGAGCTATGTTTACCTACATCTGTAGCACGTGTTATAGGGACCTCGACCAGAAACGGTCCCTACATAAAGTTAGAAAGATGATGCAGAAAGAATATTGCAGTCCTACTATTACATATGTATATTTACGTGTAATAGTAAATAGATGTTGGATGTTTGGTTTGGATTGGATGTTAGGAGTTTGTTTGATAACAACACGTTTAACGATTATTCGCCTGGCATACCTTCTGGTATAATTTAACTCTTGGGAGTAATTTACATCTAATTATTTATCATCATCTCATTTCTTCATCTGATTTCACCCGGAGAATTCACGTAAATATTTATTCCTTTGCCGACGACCCGCCTGGCGAGTTCGGTGTCTTTCGCTAAAATCTAAGAGACATCCGAGAAAACACCATGAAAATCATATTTGCAGTAGTACAATGCTCAAAAAGGGCGACTAAGTAATTGAGTGCAATGTAATAACAAAACATCTTGTATATATACACTTAGTGGCAATAAACATGAATTTAAACAGAAAAACCATGTCGCATGCCGATCTTTGTAATAATAGACTCACACACAATGTTTTACACAAACTAGCCTAGTTCAAGTGAGAACAATGCAGTTGTCGCATACAACGCATTCCATCCGCTCAGTGTTCAAAGCCGGGCCGCAGAACTGGGGCGGGACATGGATATACCTGTAGGTATTGGTGGACTAAGCCTGTCAGAGGCCCGGGGCGGCAAAGCTGAGATGGAGCACCCGATAATGAAATACTCAGTTTTCCGTCGCCCCACAGACATTGTAACCCAGGACCGAATTACTATATAAATCTTTAAAAGTTGAACAGTACACAGTGCACCACCCTACGCCACTGTTTATAACTTAAATTAATTTAATTAATAGCAATTATTATAGTCCTGGTTTTACCTAACAGACAAACAGGTACAGTACCTACAAACACCAAAGTTATCATTTACAATACCATAATAGCTACTTTATTTTATGATGGAACGCTGCTTCCACCATTACCCAACTCTTAACATTTCATCATGATCATTGTAAGTAGAAACATTACCTGTGCATTGTTTTACAGACTAGCCTGTTTTGAGTGCAAACAATGCAAATAATGCACGTAGCGACAGAGCGAGCAGCCGCTGGGTCGCGGATCTAGGGCGGTGCGCGGAGGTGCTTGCTCCGGGCCGCGGAACTGGGACGGTGCGCGGAGATCCGCGCGGGCCGACCCGCGGAAATGGAGCAATGGGGATGCGCCGCGCTGTGATCAGACAATGGTTTGCCGTGGAATCTGAATTTTCTTTCACGATCTTCATAAAGCGAATGTAGGAATGGCTCTCTAAAGGCAGATGATGTTCTGCTATCAACTATTCTACTTATTTGTGTACCTAATATTATAGCAAATTGAGCAAATGCTACGAGTCCGGTTTCAAGCTGTCCTGCTACAGTTTTATAAAAATAGAAATAGACTTCCCCGGAATAAATTTTGTTTTGTGTGTGCACGTATCTACAATTTCACTTCGCGATGACGCTAGGTTTCGTCAGTAATAAATAAAATAGTATAAAGTAAGACGCGCTGGATCCGTGCAGTACCACAAGAAGTGTTTAATAATTCCGCAATGCACTTTAAAGGGACTAGCTCTCGAGTTACTTTTTCGAATTTTCCAGGTGCAGTAGGTACGCTATAGGCCAACAGACATTGAAGGAGCGAGTTAAAACTAAGGCGCAGCGAACACAGTTAGCATAAGTAATTACTCGGCGTCACATGAGTCTAAGAGCATCGTGTCCCCTCATAGCACCTACCTTGACTTCTAACTTAACATTTAGATAACTTATAAATCAGAATTACTCAACCTATTTAAATGCACTACCTACAATATTTTAAAACCTATCTATTATCCCAAACTATATTAAAAAGAAAAATACAAGGCATTTAGAAAAAGGCTTTTTATTAACCGACTTCAAAAAAAAGAAGGAAGTTCTCAATTCGACTGATTTTTTTTTTTTTTAATACCAGAGTAATAGTTAATGTGTATGTACACATTACCTATTACTTTGGTATTAAATAAACATGTGTACAACTATTTATCTGACATGGACCCCCAGCAATACTGTCAAGGATCTTTTAATAGATCATGAACTCCAGGGTAAGAAACCCTAATCAAATAACATAAATAAATTCTTCAGACTGGCACACCAATTCCCTAGTGCCAAACTAAGCTTATAAGTTTGTGCTATGGATACTAGGTGAAAGGATAGACATACTTAAATACGTTTATAAACATCCATGACTCGAGTACAAATATCCATATTTATCACACGAAATATTTGCCCCTAGCGGGATTCGAACCCGCGACCCTTGGTTTCGTGGCCAGGGTCTCTGACCACTCGACCAACGGGCCAGACTAAACAATAAATGTCAAAAGGGTGTTCCTATTTCTATGCTAGGTAATCAATAAAGATGTAAAAAAACAAATAACATCATATTTTAACCATTTATTTCGTAGATCAAATTAATATATAAATCTCAACATATAACATAGGTATCTTGAATGGTAGTATAAGTCCACATTACAGTACTAGACAGTATATAAGTGACTGAAATTATTGACACAATAAAAAAATTACGATATTAATATCATGTGAGCGTACAATGCAGTGTATATAATGTCCTTAAAATGTACAATTGAATGTGGTTACAATATGTGCACGAGATTGAAGCTGACGACTAGTTAAATTAATAAAAAATATATCAAAAACGTTAAAAACATTACTAATAATAATAACTAATATATGTATATTCGAAGGAAGATATAATATGGTATATAACCCAAATAAAATACAAGTAACCATATAAATCTGGCACAATTGCAGTCTCGGAATTACTTATTTACGTTTGTTTAAGAGTATAGCAGAGTCATGAGAGTATTCATTTCTAAGAAACAAAATCATTCCGTCAGTCAAATCGAATTTCTTTGACAAATTATCTGATATATAAAACAAGAATAGTAGTATCGAAGAGAAGTATCTAAGTAATTTAGAAGAGTAGAAGAATACCTTTGATATATTTAATACCAGACAGACGGAACAAATAAGATATTCGATTGTGGCGACCGCGCTACAAGATAGTCAAGATTATAGTAAACAATTGACGTTGATCGAACATAGAGAAACGCCATACAATCCTGCATCGCGCTGACGAAGTTATTCTCGCCACTAAGTATAATATACAGTACACCGCGACGGTTAGTCGGACCTAGGTCCCCGAGCAAGCAACACCAAGCTCGGCGGAAGTACTTCCACTTTTAGTGCGAGCGCGCAGTTCGCACACAATTATTTAACAAAAGGGGCCATGCACAATCGGGCGCCTAGCTTCAGTTTTAGTTCAAATTTATCCAAATTTATTATTATGTATAAATATTACAACTGATGATCACATAAGAATTATGTTAAATTACTTACATATTTCATAAGTATTCATAATATAAGTACTATTACTTAGATCACAGTATAGAAAATATATTTAAAAAAATTATACATTGGTAAATTTTTACAATGTGAGGAATATTAGTATATACAAGTACAGATCAACCCATTTTATGTTTATACATACACTTAAGTATAATTGTTAATTCTTAGTCTACTTATACATAATGTACTCCAAAATGTATTAGTTCCTTACTTGATAATTTTACTAATTATAATGTTTTAGTAACAATTATGGCATAAGGTTATTTTTGGAGAAGCCTACTAAAATGTTGAATAATAATAATATATATTATTCATGAATATTTAGTATATTTCATAAATATATACATATAACACAAAATATGAAATTATACTCAAGTAATCAGATTGTACATTCTGGATCCTATTATTTTAATAGATAAGGCACAAAGTTGTATCACACACTGAAACTTTGCGTTTTAGTATGTCAAGGACTGGTTAGCTTATAGTTACTGACAGACTAAAATCCACTAACACAATTTCCCATCTGAATATTTATATTTAGAACAGTGTTTTATATGAAATTAACAACACTTGTAATTTTGACACATTAAATGTTTTCTCTCAAGCATAATGACATTATTGCAACTAATCAAATCTCACATTCTAAACGTCAATTTAACGAACTTACGTGAAGTGTAGCTTATTATATAGTAAACGCTAACGTGTAATCCAGTTCATATTCGTCAGCCTAATTTCAAAACGAATCTATTACTTGAGTATCTTTGAGTCTGAATCGTCTATAATCATCTCACTAAAACAAGCATGTGGACACCATGGAAAGACGAATCAATTTTAGACTTCGAGTCTGGTCACCGCGATGGCCAGCTTACGGCCGGCCTTGACCGATCGCCGACTGAGAATGCTGTTCCAATATACATGGAGGCCAATGTCTTGGTCGTAAAGTCGCACTGCCGTGGGTAAATTATCACCCAGGTAGTGTTCTCGTACCATTTCTCTGTACCGATCGTTAAGAGTAATGAAAATTTTAAAATTTAGCATATAATAAAAATATTGATATTACATTTGTCCATACTTATTAATTTAGGGCTGATCTTTCAATGGTCAGATAAGTATCAACCAACTGATAAAGTGATAAAGTCACCAATTTGCGGATGTCATACGGTATTTAACTTCGGAAAGAGACAATGATATTTTAAAATCATCCGGATTGTGGTTTATTTGACTGTTATCTTTTATCTGCCTGTTGAAAAATCAGCCCTAAGTCTCGTAAACTAAGGTGTCCACATCCCATTTAAATAAAGTTGTCAAAATGGCGCGATCATTACGGCTACATATAAGAACGAAAAGATAACTTGGTACAGTCGGCAACGAAAGTAGCTGAACACTTCTAAACTTTATTTCTAAGAAATCGGATCCCTATAAAGCGAGCAATTAAAATTGACCGACAATAGCTCGTGCAATTCAAACATTTTTTCTTGTACCTCGGTGTTAACAGGTATCTTCATACGTAGGATGTGTCGGAACATGACCAGTCATCGATGCCGCACGTACCATAGTCACCCAACTCCTCAATGGCCGGCCACCACAGCGCTGCTGACCATGAGGTTGAGGCCGCAGGTGCCGTCTCCCCGGTACACGCGGTAGTAGCCCTGCTCGCCCCATGATTTTCCCCACGAGTTCTTCACTATCCAGTACGGGAGGCGCTTGTGGAACAACGGGTAGTCTGGAAATAACAGTATTCAAAATTCAATTTTTTTTTTCAAAATTCAAAATGTCTATTTATGTAGGCCTAAAAAAAGCACTTATAAATCGTCAATTTTACAAAATCTTTAGAGCAATGTGAATCTACCACCGGTTCGGAATGCTGATTCTACCGAGAAGAAACCGGCAAGAAACTCGGTAGTTACTCTTTCCAGCGTCAAAATATACATGAGTAATATACACTTTTTTTAAAGTTCTAAACCAAATCATACAATCAATGACTGTGGGAGATGACATAATAAGATTACAATAAAAGTGTAAGATTAACCAGAGCAGACCAGCCCCCAAAGGTGGCCCCAAAGGTGGTATTCAGTCATTGGCAATCGTAAGGGTAGGGTGACACAGGAAATAACATAAACATAACATCACGCCCATAATCCCCGAAAGGGTAGGCAGATTTAAAGGGGCAGCAGGACCCTTTAACCACATTTAACCAAAAATAAAATTGGGCTGGGTTAGATGGGAAATTGTAATAAAGTAGTGACCGTCCCTAGTTTGAGTAGACTCTATAATGAATGTAGCACATTGGTAGACCTTTATTCTGATTCTCCAACTTTCTGCTGTAAACAGATTATGGATTTCGCCACAAATAAATATTTGTAGTAATATGTTTTGTGTCAGTTTGTGTTTAATATTTGTACAGATATCTTAATTTTTTTCTTTCACAAATAATCGCTAACGCATGCTGTGTTCCCTAATAAGCAGTTATGCACTTTGTAGAAGACATATTGGAATTTATTAGTTATTGAAAATGTAGTGTGTTATAAATAACTGTAAGAGAACCTAATAAATAAATAAATATTTTCTAATCCCAAGCGACTAATGGTTTATCAGTTGTTAGGTGTGTGATTGTGTAGGCGACGAGCTACCTACTTGTCACTACTTTTTCATAATTTTCCATCTAACCCAGCCAAGTTTTATTTTTTGGCTGAATGTGGTTAAGGAGTTCGGATATGTAAAAAGAATGGATGACGATAGATTGGCTAATCAGATATACAATTCGAAACTGGAAGAATGTAGGAGCCCCGGAAGGCCCAGGCTCACCTACAACGACCAGATTGGTCGTATTTTAACAGAAGGTGATATTAGAAGTCATAAAAACCGTAGAGCTTGTATGAAAAAGATCATGAATGTTAAAGAAGCAATTAAGTTGTGTAAGGATCGTGCCATATGGCGTTCGGTTCTCTCTGCCTATCCCGCTAGGGAAGTGGCGTGAAGTTTAGTTAGTTTGGTTAAGATGGTTAACTTTTTAGTGGGTATACCCCGACCACTAACATTCCCCCGGGTAGAGTGGAGGTGCGTAACGCATTCTGCGTCAAAAAAAAGGGGGGGGGGGGGGGGGGCAAGCTACCCCTTTAACTCTGCCACCCATTCGGGGATTACGGGCGTGATAATAAGTATGTATGAATGTAAGACTGACCTTTAACTCCGTAGCCGACGATGAGCACTCCGTGATCCAGGTTGCCTGGGCTGCAGAGCATCTTCCAGGGGTGCGACACACCGCCCACGTAGAACTGCATCGCGTTCGCGTTTATAGCTGCAAAAGCAGTGGAACAGATGTTAAAAATCACAGATTTTGGTTTTTTTATTTATTACTAGCAGCGCCCCGCGGTACTCATTCCTGTGGAAATACGAGTATGAAATATAGCGTAGTAACTGTCTGATAAAGTAGCTTTCGATTAGTGAAAGAATTTTTCAAATCGGTCTACTAGTTTCGGACCCTATTCAATTCAAACATACAACCAATAAAAGCTTTCTTCTTTATTATGTTAGTATGATAAGATTTCAAACAATTATTTGTAAGTATTCGTCGGTAGTTAAAAAAAATGATTTTATGTTAAAGTTAGACCTTATAATAAGGTCTAACTTTGACATAAAAAACATTGAAAATTAGGTCTTACAATCATGTGTTAGTAACGCGGTATTGCATCACCGACGTTATGGTAATATACTTGTAAATATAAACATATTACTTATTGAACTTAATAAGTAAGTACAAAAAGCAATTACTATAAGGTAAACACAACATGATAATATGTTTTTGTAAATTACATAGCTACTTGGTGTTTTTTATATTTTTTAATAACAACTTTATGATTTATGATTTTATGACTAACTAGCTGTGCCAGCGGTGTCACCCGCGTTATGTTTAATATTTTACAGACTATTTCTGTCATACATGATTTCTATGTAACTTTAACCATTAAGGCTGCACACGCGACGGAAGCTTAAAAAATGGAGTAACTTCTCCCGTTTTCCCAACATTTCCCTTTACTACTCTGCTCCTATTGATTGTAGCGTGATGAAAAGTATACCATAACCTGCCCAGGAGTATGAAGAATAATTGTACCAAGTTTCGTTAAAATCCGTTAAGTAGTTTTTGTTTCTATAAGGAACATATAGACAGACAGACAGACAGACAAAAATTTTGCTGATTGCATTTTTGGCATCAGTATCGATCACTAATCATCCCCTGATAGTTATTTTGAAAATATATTTCATGTACAGAATTGACCTCTCTATAGATTTATTATAAGTATAGATAAGAATATTCTTCGTAAAATATTTGAAATCGACCAATTTGTTTTTGAATTTATTCCTCACATACATAAAAATCTTTCCTCTTTATAATAATAGGCGGATATTGGTGAATAATTTTTATTAGTCTGTCAGATCAGGCGGTCTAGTCTGTAATTCACTAAGAACTGTTGCCGAATCTTTTTAATTTCTAAACTGTCTATTTTTCTGAATGTGGAAATAAATATTTTCCGCTATTTGTTTTCTGTATAATCTTAATCTGACAATATTCATAAAAAATATCGTCTATCTTCTCATTGGTAAAGGCATACGCTTCATATACAAGAAGTGCAGGATCAAACCCGGGTAGGTACATTTTTCAGCTCAGTGATAAGGGGAAAACATCGCGACGAAACTATTCAAATACTTATAAATAAATAGAATAATAAATAAATTCTCCAGGCTGACACACCAATTCCCTAGTTCCAAACTAAGCATATGCTTGTACTATGGATACTAGATGAACGGAGACATACGTTTACAAACATTCATGACTCAAGAAAAAATGTCCATGTTCATCACACGGTACATTTGTCCCTAGCGGGATTCGTACCCGTGAACCTTAGTTTCGTGACCAGGGTCTATGACCACTCGACCAACAGGCCAGTCAAATGATGAGAAGTAACCATAATCTTATTATTCCTATTTGTCTGACTCCCTGTCTAAGGATTAGACTGGCTTAAACTAGAACCATAAACCAAGCGGACTCCACTTAGAACAACGCGAACAACGAATTACAAATAGATAAGGAAACAACTTTCCTAATGGATACATACATACGTACATAACATCACGCCCATAGATAATTATGAATATATGTATATTATATTAACAAACAATACTAATTAAGATGAATGCCCTTAATCTTAATTCCAAGGAAACACTTGTTTTGTTACGATTTTCCGCTGCAATTGTAACTAAATAACTAACTAGATTAATATAATGCAACAATGGAGGTTACACGCTTATAACCAATAATCCAATTATTATCGCATCAGTTTATAAACATATTACTTTCAATAATATATATTAAATAATAGAGACCGCAGATGGGGAGGGTTTCATTGCCTATTGAGAAAACCTAAAGAAAATCATTTGATTTTAACAAAAACTACACATAAAATTTTTTAAACTTATTCTTTATCCCTAGTAGCAACTTGTTAGTAAAAAATCTACCAAACAACATTTGAAAGTCATAATACTAAAAACAAGTTTAGAGCCATCTGCATTACCATCCCGCACCCACACGTACATAAAATTATGAGACGAAAAGTATTTCTGATGGCCCAGTCTGAACGTCACATGAACATCCGTAATGAAATTCTATTTTGAAACATGAGTTTCATTTACGCTTCGCCTAATTCACTGGTATATTATAGCCCATGTTCAAAATGTCTTTATTTATGTAGGCTACAAAAAAGCGCTTATAAATCGTCAATTTCACAAAAATCTGTAGAGCAATGTGAATCTACCACCGGTTCGGAATGCTGATTCTACCGAGAAGAAACCGTATTTCCCCTGTATAGAAAAGAGACATTGATTTAATGATTTTGTACCTAATAATTACCCGCAACATTAGGTACTTGCACTAGGTATTTTCTAAGTTTTGAATTAGAATTTCAAATTTATCTACGTCAAATGTGTTAAGTAAAATGTATACCACCTTTAGTGTAAATAATTTAGGAGAAATTTAAAACATTTAAATAGATAACAGGTTTTAGTTCAACGAATTCACTAGTTACGAAAACAAATTTTAATACCTACGTTAAATATTTACAATAATCAGTTCTTTTCGGAAATGGTGTCAGCCATCTTGACTCTGCCTACCTCTGCGGGGATTACGGGCGTGAAGTTATGTATGTGTCAGTCAAAACATAAAAAACAGGATAATTGGACAACCATTCATTTACATAACTGATATTATGCGGCTGGCATCGTCTCCAAAAATAATTGATTGTTGTAAATATTAATAATAGTTAAAGTTATGCGTAAATAAAAAGTACTTTTTTTAATATAAACTGTGAAAGTTATATAAATGGAAACGATTATATTAATCAGATTTTTATCTGATTTTTTTTTTTTCTTTTATTTGTGTCACACAAATTGAATAAATAAAAAAACAGATAATAATGGCCAGCCTGGCTTTATTTTTGGCTGAATGAGGTTGAAGGGGCATGCTGCCCCTTTGACTCTGCCTACCCCTTCGGGGATTACGGGCGTGATGTTATGTATGTATGTGTATGTATGTACAGATAATAACAGTATATAAAAATAGTAGACAGATATTTGTCGGCGTCGCCCCAGAAAATTTAGGGATTAGCAGCGCCCCGCGTGTCTCCCGCGTAGTTCCCGTTACCGTGGGAATAAGATGAAATATAAAAATCGGTTAACAATTCTCAGAGATATCGAGTAACATACATACAAAAAAAAAATTCAGTCGAATTGAGAACCTCCTCCTTTTTTTTGAAGTCGGTTAAATATAGCCTATGTTACTCGCTGCTAAAGTAGATTTCCATTGGTGAAAACATTTTTCAAATCGGTCCAGTAGTTTCGGAGCATATTCAATGCAAACAAACTATTACTTTTTCATTATTTTCCATTTATCCCAGCCCAGTTTTATTTTTTGTCGTTAAGGACCTTTGACTCTGCCTTCCCCTTCGGGGCTTACGCGCGTGATGATACGTATCTATGTGCGTACAATCAAAATATAATCAAATATTTTCTCTTTATAATATTAAACAGTTGCTGAGATACTAACCGATGGACATTGGGCCGTTCTGGACCAGCCACTGCGCCATCTTGGTCTCGTTGGAGGAGATGTTGACGGCACCGGTGATCTGCACCTTGGACAGAGTCTTGTTGAACACGCACTTGTCGTCCTCCCCGTCGTACGGGTAGTCGCTCTCGGCCTCCAAGCCGCCGAGCTGCTCGATAGCCCTGCAACATCAATTAGGACTGTTACAAATAGTTACAATAGGCTAGAAGACAAAAAAAATCTGTTTAGTCCGTCAGTTAGATTATAAAAAAATATTGAACACGTATTTTTTTATTCACTTGTCAAACAAACGTTGAAGAAGATATAATGCATTCAAGTTGCGCGTGACGTCACGCTTTCGTAAGATTTTTACAAAATAGTGACGTCGCAAGCCCCCACTCCAAAACTTTAATGCTCTTTATCTTATTTGTTAAATATTATTATTTGATAAAGCGAAAAATATATGTCTAGTATTTTTGTGTAATCTAACTGACGGACTAAATAGAATTATAGTTTTTTAATACAGTTATCATCCCAATTGTCCCATGTTAGTCTGGGACTTCAAAAGAATGTCCCACAACATCACATACATTGTTCCGACTCCGAGATAAGCAGCTTAAGCACTTGTGTTACGGATATCAGAATCAATAGTGCTATTACAAATACATACTTAAATAATAACACCCAGACACAGAACAAATACAAGAATTCTTCACACGAATGTTTGTCCTGGGTAGGGATCGAACCCGCTACTCTTGGCGCATAGGGTAGAGTCACTACCAAATATCGAGCCATTCAAAAGAATGTGCTAACTGTGTTCCTTGCCTTGCATGTCGTAAAAGACGACCAATGGTATTACGGGTTTTGGGTGTGGAATTATTCAGGCGACGAGCTAGCCATGTCACTACTTTTTCACAATTTTTCATCTAACCCAGCCCAGTTTTATTTTTTGCTGAATTTGGTTAAGGGGGCCCATTTGACTCTGCCTCCTCCTTCGGGGATTACGGGCGTGATGATATGTATGTATGTATGTATGTAAACGATTTATGTTGTTATTGTCCTTCCTCAGAGGATATTGGCAGGATTGTTATTAAAATGGTTTAATAAATAATTACTTAGCCTCTTATCTTTGTTTGTTACGTGTGCATATTGAACGGGCTAATTATTTATATTAAATTATAATTTGTATTTATATGTATTTCCTATTATACATCCGATAACTTCTATTTACGTATAATTTAATTTTAAATTTTCAGACTTTATATGACATTGTTGTTATAACACTCTTAAAATTATATATACGTGCATCTTGATAAACCTTTTCTGATTGTCATGAATATTAAATATTATAACTTCTACTTTTAAAAAATATTACTGACTCGGTGGCGCATTCGGTAGTGCCCTATGCGCCAAGAGTTGTGGATTCTAATCCCACCTAGGACAATACTTGTGTTTGTTCTGTGTCTGGGTGTTAATATCTAATATTTAATTATATATTTCTAATACCACACTGTTGAATCTGATATCCGTAACATAAGTGCTTAAGCTAATTAGCCTGCAGTCAGATCAATTTATGTGATGTTGTCAGATATTTATTTATTTATCACAGTTGGAGGGGCCTGCTGCCCATTTGACTCTGCCTACCCCTTCGGGGATTGTGGCCGTAAGTTTATATATATGTATTTATCATATATTACATTTTAGCAGAACATGAATCAAAAATTCGTCAGACACTAGTAATAACACACTATCCATTATCTCACCGCTGACCACTAATTGTATAATTCGATATTAATTAATTGTAGTATACAAATATGATTATCTTATCTATGTATAGCTTAATGATAAATGATGATACATAAGTACCTAATTATAACGAGGAAAATTGAGAAAACATTGTTACTGAGATTGTCTTCCGCCGTATTCTTCATCAATGTTAACAAGACTTTTTCCGTCACTTTAGTTTGTAAAAAAATATTTTACTTAAAAAGTCTTCATCGGAATTAAAAAAGTTACTCGGGTAAATATTTTTATGAAAGTTTAAGGCCCTCCTGCGAAGGACCTAAGTCACGAACTACACGACAACTATCACCCTTTAAAGACATAGAGCATGTCTCTAGAAAAAAAAACTATAGCAAGCATAGCATAAAACTATTAATTAATTTAGTAACTAAAAAACAGGTTGAGAATGTAGTCAAAATCCACGGACTAGTAAAAATAGAAGGACTCTGCGCCACTTACTAGACATTGAAGCTCCTAAGGTGCTCCACCTTGACACGCAACTTACGTCACACATTGACATAATAAGTGCTCCAAATGACAGATATCCGATATCTGGTATCCATAAGTATCTCACTCACACATGCATAAACGTGGCTTCACGCTATAGTATGATCCTTTAAGTCCTTCTTTTTTTACTAGTCCGTGTCAAAATCTTATACATTTTCTAATTGTTGGTAAATTAATCTTAACACACACGTGGACATAACTATTGCAAATAATTTTACAAACACATCTCGTCTGATTACGTTGACGCGCATGTCACGTTAGGTAACAGTTAACACACAACAGACTGTCAGCCTTATTTGCTTCGTTAAAAATAATCATTAGGCAGAAGTTATTGAAAGATTGAACGGGATATATTTGTCAAAAACCAAGAATTAGACATTCTTGAAAATATTAACGATTGCTAAATATTTTTATTATATTACAGGTAAGGTACTGCGAATTTATCATCTTTATATAGCATGTAATTGTTAGTTATTTATTCCAATTTGCAATCTTTCCTTTCTTCAATACAAATCTTATCTTACTATTGACAATAATTTTCATTAAGTGGAAATTCAACAGCTCACACAATTGAGTGATATGCCAAACGTTTTTCTTGCATGGTAAGTGTATGGAGGTGCGATAAGCAGATGACGTCACATTTGTGTCAAGTTAATACTCTGATTACACTTTTAAAATGAAAATATAAATTAACATAACATACGAGATAAATGTATAAATTCCAATCAACTAAGAGCATAAATAATATGAAAAACTACTGAATAACTTTAATAGCAATCTATAAATTTTAAATAATGGTGGCAAATACCCAAGTTCGGAAA
Source organism: Glyphodes perspectalis (assembly GCA_951394215.1). Taxonomy (NCBI): domain Eukaryota; kingdom Metazoa; phylum Arthropoda; class Insecta; order Lepidoptera; family Crambidae; genus Glyphodes; species Glyphodes perspectalis. Next base: position 3,834,260 of record OX596216.1, read on the forward strand.
TGAAAAAAAATCGTTTTCAAGTTATAATATTTCAAACATGTTCACTTTATATAGTTTATGTGCATGTATAGATAAAACAATATGTGGTTTGTAATTATTATTTCGTGAGTCACCCTAAAATATGCAAGCCATTGAAGTACAAATAATTACTGGTATATAGACAAAAATGCAATGAAAATTAGAGGTCATACAAATAAGTCATACCTATTTTCTAAGATGGATGAGCTCATATCCACACTACATGAAATTACCAAAATAAATAAATAATAATAAATTCTCCAGCCTGACACACTGGCAGAGAGTAAAACTGGACACACCAATTCCCTAGTTCCTAACTAAGCTTATGCTTGTACTAGGTGAACGGCTAGATATACTTCAATACGTTTTTATATATCCACTAGCTGTGCCTGTTAATATTATAACGACTATTTCCGTCATACATGATTTCTATGTAACTTTAACCATTAAGGCTGCACACGCGACGGTTATAAAATGGAGTAACTTCTCCCGTTTTCCCAACATTTATCTTCACTACTCTGCTCCTATTGATTGTAGCGTGATGAAAAGTATACTATAACCTGCCCAGGAGTATGAAGAATAATTGTACCAAGTTTCGTTAAAATTCGTCGAGTAGTTTTTGTTTCTATAAGGAACATACAGACAGACAGACAAAAAATTTAATGATTGCATTTTTGGCATCAGTATCGATCACTAATCACACCCTGATAGTTATTTTAAAAATAAATTTCATGTACAGAATTGACCTCTCTACAGATTTATTATAAGTATAGATGGCTTGAGTATAAATGTCCATGTTCATCAACACTTTTTGGGTTCCATACCCAAAGAGTAAAACTGGACCCTATTATTAAAACTCCGGTGTCCGTCTGTATGTCTGTCCCTCTGTCACCAGGCTGTATCTCATGAACCGTGATAGTTAGACAGTTTACATTTTCAGACAGTATTTCTGTAGCCGCTATAACAAAAAAAAATACTAAAAAACAGAATAAAATAAATATTTAGGGAGGCTCTCATACAACAGAATGATTTTTTGCCGTTTTTATATATAATGTTACGGAACCCTTCGTACGCGAGTCCGACTCGCACTTGGCCGGTTTTATTTATTTTGAGCCTTAATTCAAAAATCTTCAAGAATGATAAAATATTTGAAGAAGTTAATAAATCCACTTTTTAGATTCGAACGTATATATTCAACAAGATATTAATGCCAACATTTTAAATAAAATGTATCTTATCATATACAACACATAAGGCAAGATTTTACAATTATCACTATTCTTGTCCTAATAACATTATTTTTATAATCAGGCTTATTTGTTTAACCTATAAATGATTTTAAAATGTTATCAGGGAGTTTACTCAGATATTTGTATTTTTCCTCAACTTGTGTTCTAAAAGCTAATGTAAAATTTAAAGGCTTATAATACTCTTGTATGTGTTCCTAGCCTAGCATGTCATATAAAGCGACTAATGATATATCGGATTTTGGGTATGTGATTGTGTAAGCGACGAGCTAGCTACATGTCACTACTTTTTTACAATTTTCTATCTAACCCAGCCCAACCAAACCCAACCAATTTTATTTTTTGGCTGAATGTGAACAGCGTCGGTGTCAAGGTAAGAAGAGGCATGCTGCGGTGGTTCGGACATGTGGAAAGAATGGATGACGAAAGATTGACTATACAGATATACAATGCGAAATTGGAAGGATGTAGGAGCCGCGGAAGGCCCAGACTCACCTACCACGACCATATTGATCGTGTATTAACAGAAGGTGATGTTAGGAGTCATAAAAACTGTAGAGCTTGTATGAAAAGGAACTGTTGAATGAAGAAAATGTTGAATAGGCGAGTGAGGTGTGTAAGGCTCGTGTCATATGGCGTTCGGTTCTCTCTGCCTACCCCGCTAGGGAAGTGACGTGAAGTTTAGTTTAGTTAGTTTTGGTAAACAGTAAACATTATTTATACTACAAGAAGCAATATGTAGTATGGGTCAATAAATAAATAAATAATAATAATGTCCTCCTAACCGACATCGGTCAACGCGGCCAATCTCAACGAGGATGAGCCAGCTGCGCGAGAGATACTATAGTACACAAGTGTGTGCGCAAACGCAGGTGCACCCTTTGTTCCTTCATTCTCATAGTCCGGTGAGACGGCAATTCGACACGACCGGAGACAAGTCAAGCGCAGGACCAACCTCTTGGTTCTGAGGCGGCTCATGCTACCACTGAACCATCGAGACAGTCATAGATAAATAAGGAGTAATAGGACCGGGCTTTCGCTAGTAAGGACTGGATTTAAACACTTAGCAGGATATGAAAAGATAATCCGCTTTCATTTATCTAATTCACTATAGGCAAACATTGAACACGTGGGAATTGCAAGTTAATTATGGTGCGTATCGCCTTATGTATACGATTGTTTACTATGTATGTTTTGTTTATGACATCACCCACTGCGCACGCGTATCAACAGGAAATTCTCGAATTCTTAGCTAGGCAACTAAGGTGATTTTCCAATAACATAAATAAAACAGCTACTTACATATGCGACTGACATTGGCATAGTTTTTTTATCTTGATAAAAAATTGTGTTTTCAATATATTATTATTACAATAAATAATGTATCCTAAACAAATGTATCGACAAATAACGTATGGTGATTAAATAAATGGTTTGATTCTTTTTGCCAGACCAACATGGAACTTAAGGTTTTGTACCTCAGTTCCAGTTTAAGCTGCATAAAAGGCGACTAAATCTATATTGAACGTTGGGTTTGTGAAAGTGTATACGACGGACTAGCCACCTTAATTGTATGTTTGGCTGAAAGAGCAACTTGCTGCTCCTGACTGCCTTTTTTTTGTTGAAATAATGCGTTACGCCGTCCCACTGAAACCGAGAGAATCAGCGGGGTGTGTCGGACTCCCGGGGCCCTTGAGATGATAGGAGGACCAGCTCCGCCCAAGATGTATGTAAGGTGAACACGGGACCGATACTCCTTAATGGATTGCGGGCGTGATAGTATGTAACAACCGACCTGTAGGCGTTGTCAGGCAGGCCTCCGTTGCAGCCATTGTCGAGCTTGTCGCAGTCCACCAGCTCCTGCTCGGAGAGGGAGATCAGCTCGCCGGTGCTCAGCTTCCATTGTCCTTCGATGTTACCTTTATGCAGAAATGAGTTTAGATCAAAGTAAGATTCATATTCGTCTAGCATGACGACACGTGACGCATCAGACGAGGGGATAGTAGACTTAACTAAAAAAAATGAATAAAAAAAAGTCATGCATATTCCCTATTTCCCGATTTTCGAATCTAAACATCTGGGATGAAAAGTATCCAATGATCTTCCTAAGGGTTTACACTTAAGACTTATCAAACTTCATCACAATCGGTTAAGTTTAAGCTTAAGGACTTGACTGCGTGCCCGTCAAAGCTACTCATAATAAAAAATATTTTTGCTTATAATATTCTTTTCTGTCGTGTCGCCTACGAATCGCGGCATGTTTCGTCAGACAAATATAAATAAGTTTGAATCATCGGGGATTTACTTCATACCTTGAATTATGTACACAAAAATACAATAGAAAAACGTCAAGTACATATCGGGGCTAATACTCCGGGACTATTTATCGAAATCATTTAAGACAAGGTTTTGAAAAGAAACATATTTTCTGAAGTTTTACAGCAATTTTCTAGATATTGCTTTTACTTAGTATAAGTACTTGGAAATATAATTAAAAACTCACCTGTAACGCTGAATGCCCAGCAGCTGCCACAAGAGCCCTGGTCCTTTACTTCAGTTACGGCACCTTGGCCCCGCCAGTCAAACTTTTCAGGGATATTAATATCCTTGATTTTCGCTTCGCTCATCGGCACCTGGTTCGGGTCCCGCAAGCTCGGCTTTAGTCCCATATACTTGCTCCTAAACTCCTCTACTGATAGATCAGCAAAGCGGGTAACAGCATATGTCGCTGTCCCTTTCTCGTGGGTATTCAGCTCGTGTATCTTCCTCACGTTGTTTTTAAATATTTCAAACCTTTTTTGCATTTCAACATGGTCGTCTATGTAATCAGGCTTATAAGTCGTTAAAAAATTTAAGAACAGCTTTTCAGCTTGTACCAAATGGAACAACTCGGTTGTCACACCCTCCTGATAGTCACAAGAAACCCGGAAATTCGGAGGGTGATCCGTCCACGGTCGTATCCACACGTTCACCCGGCAGAACCGATTCATGGAGCCGTCACTTTCGAGTTGACAGTTGGTCTGAGTCGAGAGTGCCGTACAGTTCGTGAATCCCACTTCAATTTTCATCCTGAAGTGCACACCCGCTACTAACTGCTTCTCCAAAGTAAATATACGAATGACATGCTGCTTCTTAGGATGTGGATATTTCGCCTCGATGTGTTTCAAGGCTTGGTTTGCTAACTGCATTGCGGTTTCTGCACTCTCGAATTCTATACGTGCCTCCAAAGGAGTCTCGTCATCCTCACAATTCACTTCAATGTTTCTCCCATTGTGCAACCACAGCCGCTCCCAAACTTGCGATACACAATGTCGCCTTGGTAAATGTTCAAGAAATTCACACTTTGTCACGTTATCAATCCACTCGTATTTAAGGCAATTCGTGTAGCCCACGTCGAAATCGATGGTCGTTACTTTTCCAGTTGTTATTGTTGTGGAATAACTATTGATCTGTAAAACTCTTTGTTTGTATCTATGAAGAGAACTCATCTCTAATTTTTCTATAGATTCCTGCACAAATTTTTGTATAAGCAAATCATCGGAATTTCTCAGAGCAGGATTCTCAGGCACCTCTCTTCTATAACGTTTCGGTTCCTTACATTTGACTATAATTTTATTTATAGTTCTAGTGTTAGGTACAATCCAGACGTATGAAAGACAAGACTTAGCCGGAATAATTGGATCTACATAACATGCTACTCCATCTCTACTTGGATCTACTGTTTTTGTACAATTTGTAGTAGCCACAACAAAATGCACTTTGACTGGAAAATTTATATCCAAACTCGGGCCTACGTTTGGTTCACCTTGATGAACAAGTTTGTATTTGACTTCAGGATTCTTTTCTATCTCTCGTAAAGACAAGGTAACCAAATCTGGTATCGACAGTCCCGTAACTTTTGCGAAATCTTCATCGTCTTCACATACTATCGTCAACCTATTAATAACGAGTTCATCATCACTGGACGGGAAAAGTTTTACATGGCATAATCTATGTCCCATACCATCCAATTCCTCACAATCGTTGTTATTTCTATCACTTTCACCACGCAAACAGTACGTATATGCTGTTTCTATGTACATGCGTACAATTTGAGTTTTCATTTGCCAACTGCTTTTTGCAGAATGAACGGTAATTAATTTCTGCATATTTTGAGACCCAGACTTGTCATTAAGATATCTAACAGCCCGATCTGCATAATAGAACTTTAAATCTTCATCGACAAAATTTTCGTCATCTATTTCATTCTGTCTTTTCTCTCTCGCGTTTGTGTCACGTTTTAGACGATTTGCACCGTTTATTTCATTTTTATTACCTTTTGGTTTACAATTAACCTTAACGTCATCGTCAAAGTCTAAAGCAAATCGCTCTTGGACTTCTGTACTGCATAATAATGTTATTTTTGGTTCTTGGATTGGGCATTCATTGGTATTTTTATTTGTGTCTGTAACGAAACATGTTGTAGGTGTGATCAAAAATTCAATTGTGATAAAAAAGCCATCTACTATCTGTTCATTTACACTGATAATTTTTATAACTTTATGACGGTATTTAGTTTTCGATATTTGTTGAAATTTCTTAGTTGCTATTTCAGCCATTTCATGATATCTGTCAGCAGTTTTATCTTGGGATACCGACCCATCTCGCAACGCACCATTCAAGTTTAAGTCACTTTCTCCTCCAAGGCCGTCGAGATCTAGATCGTACATATTACACATAACATCAATAAGGTCTCGCTTTAACGAAGGACGATCCCAGATTTCGGCATAGCAGTAGAGAATAGAATTATCGTTAACTTTATTACACTCAGATCCACCAGTTTGACATTTTACAGGAGCAGCAGTGAAATCGATCTTGTAAATGGTGCCTGAAACAGCTTTGGTAAATACCCGCTTGACATTTACAACTCTATGACGGATATCGCTGGCTTGCAAAGACTGATATTTTAGCAAAGACTCGCCTGCGAGCTGTCTATACTCAGATTTGCTCGCATTTTGTTCAACAAACGAATCAACTCCAGCAGTCAAACGCAAATTATGTTTCTTAAATGCGTTTCTCAAAATTTCACGTTTACTCCTTTTGGGCCGACATTCTACATATATAGTTTTGATTTTATTCCACGGCTGTTCGACTACTTCTCCAGAACAATGTTGAAAGTTTTCTGGATCCAACACATTGCAAGTATTAGACGATGGAAGACCATCACTGTTGATTTGGCAATCTGTTGGTGAAATTAAAAATGTAAGTCGAGTCGAAACTCCAGATACTACTTGAGTAGTAACTGTTTTAACCTGAATAACTTTGTAATGTTGCTTATATTTTCTGACCTTCAAAAATTGTTCGAGACATTCTTCTGCCATCTTTTGGTATTCAGGGGAGTTTTGATCTTGAGACGTTAGTCCACCAGACATTATCATATTTTGTCTTTTACTTCTTGATAGCTGAGAAGTTTTACTTGAAAATGGTGTATTTAATTGGCAACTGACGTTAATTTCTTTGGAATTTAGCCATACCCGCTCCCACACTTCTGAATGACACTTAACTACGTCTGAATCTCCAGCAATAACCGTGAAGTCGATTCTAGTAAGATCTCCAGCAACCACTTGAGTCGTCACCTTATTAACTTTAGTAATGGAATGGGGTTTGGTGCTGCCGGATGTCTGTAAGTATTTCTGCAATGATTCCTCCGCAAGCGACAAATAGAGAGGATCATTTGGATTTTGCTCCGTAAGCCCACCAGACAACTGCCTTTTGGATCTGAACTTCTCGCTATATATGTGGCAGTTCACATCTATGTCCTTCTTATTTAGCCAAACCCGCTCCCACACTTCAGAATGACACTTAACTACGTCTGAATCTCCAGCAATAACCGTAAAGTCAATTACAGTCTTTGACCCAGCAACCACTTGGGTGGTCACCTTATCGACTTTAGTGATGGCATGGCGTTGGGTGCTACCAGAAGTCTGTAGGTATTTCTGAAGAGATTCCTCCGCTAGCGCTAAATACCGAGGATCATTTGGATTTTTTTCGAGTGGCCCACCGATCAACTGACCATCTAACGCTTGCCTTTTAGATCTTGCCTTCTGGTTGTCAATGTGGCACTTCACATCTATATCTTTTTTTTTTAGCCAAGGCCGCTCCCACACCTCTGAATGACACTTAACTACGTCTGAATCTCCAGCAATAACCGTAAAGTCAATTACAGTCTTTGACCCAGCAACTACTTGGGTGGTCACCTTATCGACTTTAGTGATGACATGGCGTTGGGTGCTACCGGAAGTCTGGAGGTATTTCTGAAGAGATTCCTCCGCTAACGCTAAATAACGAGGATCATTTGGGTTTTTATCCTGTAGCCCACCTACCAATTGCCTTTTAGATCTGGACTTCTCGCTATCTATGTGGCAATTTACATCTATGTCCTTCTTATTTAGCCAAACCCGCTCCCACACTTCTGAATGACACTTAACTACGTCTGAATCTCCAGCAATAACCGTAAAGTCAATTCTAGTAAGATCCCCAGCAACCACTTGAACGGTCACCTTATCGACTTTAGTGATGGCATGGCGTTGGGTGCTACCGGAAGTCTGTAGGTATTTCTGAAGAGATTCCTCCGCTAAAGCTAAATAACGAGGATCATTTGGGTTTTTATCCCGTACCCCACCTGCCAATTGCCTTTTAGATCTTGACTTCTCGCTATCTATGTGGCAGTTCACATCTATGTCCTTCTTATTTAGCCAAACCCGCTCCCACACTTGTGAATGACACTTAACTACGTCTGAATCTCCAGCAATAACCGTGAAGTCAATTCTAGTAAGATCTCCAGCGACCACTTGAGTCGTCACCTTATTCACTTTAGTAACGGAATGGGGTTGGGTGCTGCCGGATGTCTGTAAGTATTTTTGCAATGATTCCTCCGCAAGCGACAAATAGAGAGGATCATTTGGATTTTGTTCCGTAAGCCCACCAGACAACTGCCTTTTAGATCTGGACTTCTCGCTATCTATGTGGCAGTTCACATCTATGTCCTTCTTATTTAGCCAAACCCGCTCCCACACTTCTGAATGACACTTAACTACGTCTGAATCTCCAGCAATAACCGTAAAATCAATTACAGTCTTTGACCCAGCAACCACTTGGGTGGTCACCTTATCGACTTTAGTGATGGCATGGCGTTGGGTGCTACCAGAAGTCTGTAGGTATTTCTGAAGAGATTCCTCCGCTAGCGCTAAATACCGAGGATCATTTGGATTTTTTTCGAGTGGCCCACCGATCAACTGACCATCTAACGCTTGCCTTTTAGATCTTGCCTTCTGGTTGTCAATGTGGCACTTCACATCTATATCTTTTTTTTTTAGCCAAGGCCGCTCCCACACCTCTGAATGACACTTAACTACGTCTGAATCTCCAGCAATAACCGTAAAATCAATTACAGTCTTTGACCCAGCAACCACTTGGGTGGTCACCTTATCGACTTTAGTGATGACATGGCGTTGGGTGCTACCGGAAGTCTGGAGGTATTTCTGAAGGGATTCCTCCGCTAACGCTAAATAACGAGGATCGTTTGGGTTTTTATCCTGTAGCCCACCTACCAATTGCCTTTTAGATCTGGACTTCTCGCTATCTATGTGGCAGTTCACATCTATGTCCTTCTTATTTAGCCAAACCCGCTCCCACACTTCTGAATGACACTTAACTACGTCTGAATCTCCAGCAATAACCGTAAAGTCAATTCTAGTAAGATCCCCAGCAACCACTTGAACGGTCACCTTATCGACTTTAGTGATGGCATGGAGTTGGGTGCTACCGGAAGTCTGTAGGTATTTCTGAAGAGATTCCTCCGCTAACGCTAAATAACGAGGATCATTTGGGTTTTTATCCCGTACCCCACCTGCCAATTGCCTTTTAGATCTTGACTTCTCGCTATCTATGTGGCAGTTCACATCTATGTCCTTCTTATTTAGCCAAACCCACTCCCACACTTCTGAATGACACTTAACTACGTCTGAATCTCCAGCAATAACCGTGAAGTCGATTCTAGTAAGATCTCCAGCGACCACTTGAGTCGTCACCTTATTCACTTTAGTAACGGAATGGGGTTGGGTGCTGCCGGATGTCTGTAAGTATTTTTGCAATGATTCCTCCGCAAGCGACAAATAGAGAGGATCATTTGGATTTTGTTCCGTAAGCCCACCAGGCAACTGCCTTTTAGATCTGGACTTCTCGCTATCTATGTGGCAGTTCACATCTATGTCCTTCTTATTTAGCCAAACCCGCTCCCACACTTCTGAATGACACTTAACTACGTCTGAATCTCCAGCAATAACCGTAAAATCAATTACAGTCTTTGACCCAGCAACCACTTGGGTGGTCACCTTATCGACTTTAGTGATGGCATGGTGTTGGGTGCTACCAGAAGTCTGTAGGTATTTCTGAAGAGATTCCTCCGCTAGCGCTAAATACCGAGGATCATTTGGATTTTTTTCGAGTGGCCCACCGATCAACTGACCATCTAACGCTTGCCTTTTAGATCTTGCCTTCTGGTTGTCAATGTGGCACTTCACATCTATATCTTTTTTTTTTAGCCAAACCCGCTCCCACACTTCTGAATGACACTTAACTACGTCTGAATCTCCAGCAATAACCGTAAAGTCAATTCTAGTAAGATCCCCAGCAACCACTTGAACGGTCACCTTATCGACTTTAGTGATGGCATGGCGTTGGGTGCTACCGGAAGTCTGTAGGTATTTCTGAAGAGATTCCTCCGCTAACGCTAAATAACGAGGATCATTTGGGTTTTTATCCCGTACCCCACCTGCCAATTGCCTTTTAGATCTTGACTTCTCGCTATCTATGTGGCAGTTCACATCTATGTCCTTCTTATTTAGCCAAACCCGCTCCCACACTTCTGCATGACACTTAACTACGTCTGAATCTCCAGCAATAACCGTAAAGTCAATTCTAGTAAGATCCCCAGCGACCACTTGAGTCGTCACCTTATTCACTTTAGTAACGGAATGGGGTTGGGTGCTGCCAGATGTCTGTAAGTATTTCTGCAATGATTCCTCCGCAAGTGACAAATAGAGAGGATCATTTGGATTTTGTTCCGTAGGCCCACCTGCCAACTGCCTGTTGGATCTTTTCTTTCTGGATTGCGCAAATGTTTCTTTATCAGAGTTGTCTTTACTTTCTACAACATTTTTTTGTACACTTAAGGTGGCTTTATAAATATCACATGACACATTCATCTGTCTTCCATCTTCCAGCCATGGTCTTTGCCAAACTTGAGCTTGGCAGTTTCGCAGAGGCTCTGATTTAATTATTTCACATTTTTCTAGATCAATATCGACATCATTTGCACAAGATGTGTATCCGACAGTAAATTCTACATTTGTTAAAAGTCCAGCGATTAATTGTGTCGATACCGATTTTATTTCAGCTACTTTTTGTTTGTTATTTCTATTGGACTGATGCTCTAAATACTGCAAAGCCTCTTGTACAACTTCTATTACACTACGATCATTAGATTTTCCTTCCAACTGTTTTGAATTACCAAAACTTTCGCTTGCCGGTCTATCAGTGCATTCGTAAGTTATTTTTGTATTCTTTATCCATTTTCTTTCTAAAACTTCCACATTGCAGATTTTAGACCCCAAATTATCTAATATGCTACAATTATTCCTTTTATAGATAGGTTCAGTTTTATTGCAATCTGTATAACCTATAATAGCTGCTATTCTAGTCAAAATACCTGATACCTTTTGAGTGTTAGCGCCTATAATTTTAATTATTTTTAACGCATTTGTATCTGGTGATTCGCTTTCAATTTTTTTTAAAGCAGCTGATGTAAATTTTTTAAGTACTTTATCATTCGTCGGTACTTGGTTTATTTTTCCTATTTTCGTCATTTTCTTTTTTTCATGAAAACAAAACACATTCAATACTAGCGGGCTTCGTTCGTTGGTACTGTCTATGACAGCACTGCATATTTTTGTTAACTTATCATCGCTGTCACACTCATTTTGGTTTTGGCATGGACTCACCACACGCGCTTGTACATAATAAAAATGCTGATTTGAGTCCGATTCTTCTTCAACAGATAGTACATCTTTTAAAATACGATTTTTTTCTTCCAGATCCATTTCATTCAGATAATCTACCATTATTTGTCCTAAAATGTATAAATGTTTGGCATTTTCTATGCTCTTTTTCATTTTATTGAATTTTTCAGCGAGATCAAACACTTTTAGATCATTTTCATAGCTTCTTTTTATTCTTACTGAATCTCTCGCATCTTCGGTTTTAGGATTAAAACTAGCATATTCAAAAAAATTTATTAAATCATCGATTGTTTTCTTTTTATCTTCAGATATTGCGTTATATTTAGCATTACTACTTTGTTTATTCAAATGATTTGGAAAATTACTTTCAGAATTTGAAGCTTGTTTTGAAGTAATGGCTGAGGGAAGTGATGTTAAATATTGGTTAGTAGGAATAATTTGTTCTTCTATATTTTTTATTTCATCCTCTGTAAAAATCTTTTCAAGACCCGGTTGCGACTGAATGTCTGTATTGTGAACAGCTGTGATGATATCGTCTATGGAGCCAGTATTTGGAATTTTATTATAATCGGGGGTTGGCCTGGGCGAATCTTCTGCTTTGTCGTGATCTCCATTGTTTGACGAATTCCCTGTAAACTGTTCACCATCTCTGAATATCCAATCCGCAGTACAGTTGTTGGATACTATCGATCTATATTTAGAACCATCGGCTAGTTTTACCCATGGTTTTTCAAGTACCGACACTTTACAAGCCTTAACGGTAGAACAAGGTTCTTTGTTCATTGAGGAACAAGAATTATAGTCTACCAAAAGTGTAAGTATATATCGCACACCATTCACGGCCTGAAAAAGAAATGTTTTCTTAAGAACGGTTATAGTTCTATGCTGACGTTGCAGCGGAATCCTGTCATGGGCATACTGATATTACATGAACATGGGCGTACGCAGCATTTGGTCAAAAAGTGGGGGGATACAATATAAGATGAGATAAGATCAGAAATCCTTCTTAAAAAAAATAATACTTGTCCGAATTTAGGAGTTCAAATTACTGTTATTGATTTAAAACCACACCTCTAACCTCTTCTATTTCATCTAATCCTAGTAATAAAGGATTAGATTAAATTAAGATTTAATTATAACAAATACTGTTAGTATTAATTTTATGTATCTAGCAACAAAGTACAAAATAAAAAGATGTTACTTCATTCTAGTTACTGCTTATCTTACCTGGACTTGCCGTTCGACAGCCACAACCTTCTTGAGCGTATGACCAACATTCGGTTCGTAATAATTGAGTTGGCTGACGCCAAGAGCGGCCAGTCCCGACACGCCTTCTGCCTCAGGGTTTACGTATGAGGAGCACCCTATACAGGGCGCGGAGGGCGCGTCACGGGGCACGGCTATGACCTGCTCCCCTGATGTGACCTAAAATTACCATTTCAGCTTAAGTGATTTATTTGAGAGGTGCAATCGGAAAAGAGGGAATGTCACCAATAATCGTAAACGAAAATGTGCGTCCATACATCATAACATTACGCCCGTCTTCCCGAAGGGGTAGACAGAGTCGAAGGGACAGCAAGCCCCTTTAACCACATTTAGACAAAATAAAGACGGACTGGATTAAATGGAAAATATAAGATATACATATCCAGTTTAACCGGAAGTATACAATATTTCGATTAATAATTCTTAATTCCGTCTTGGCTGATTGTCCACGATAAAAACACAATATATCTTTACCCGGACTAATAAAAATGCATAGTGCAAGCTGGCACCAATCGTTTGATAATATGATTCTAACGTTACTCTGTTCTATGCCACCTTAAAGGTGATTTCCCACCAGAGGGGCGAGGCGTAAAGAGAATTGAAATATGTATGGCAAATTTTAAATTTTGCCATACTTATTTAAATTCTCTTAACGCCTCGTCTCGTCTCGCCCCTCTGGTGGGAAATCACCTTAAGTAAACTTAAATCAATATGAGCTTTATACGAAACCTGAAAACTGTACAAAATCTTTTAAGAATTCTATTACAATATTTTTCATACCATCATCATACATTCAAACTAGAACGAAGTCAGTTAATCGATTGTCCAAATATGATTATTATTTATGATTTCTTAATTCATTTACTTTTTGACGATTCATTAATCTACCGTCAGTAATGCATTAGTAATGCGACAAATTAAAACATGCATGTATGTATGTAGTCGAATGCGTATTCGATAAGTGACAAAACAGAATACAGAGATGCCACTACACGATTGAAAGTTATCGATCAATAATGATGATAACGAGGACCCTGCTGTCTCTCAAAATTTCAATATTATCACTAATTATTGTTACACTTCAGAATACGAGATTTCTATAATCTTACTATCTAGTAAGTTCCAAAACATTGAGGCCTTCTTACCGTGATGTTAATTGCTAAATCAGTCTGACGAATTCTAAGCATATTTTTATCTATTATCGCTAATTATTGTAATACTTCAAAATACGAGAATTCCTTTATCTTGATATCTAGTAAGTCTCAAAACATTGAGGCCTTCTTACCGTGATGTAAAATGCTAAATCAGTCTGACGAATTCTAAGCATATTTTTATCAATTATCGCTAATTATTGCTATACTTCAAAATACGAGAATTCCATAATCTTGATATCTAGTAAATGTCAAAACATTGAGGCCTTCTTACTGTGATGTTAATTGCTAAGTCAGTCTGACGAATTCTAAGCATATTTTTATCTATTATCGCCAATTATTGTTTGTTACACTTCAGAACACGAGAATTCGATATCTATACTTATAATAAATCTATAGAGAGGTCAATTCTGTACATGAAATATATTTTCAAAATAACTATCAGGGGGTGATTAGTGATCGATACTGATGCCAAAAATGCAATCAGTAAAATTTTTGTCTGTCTGGCTCTGTCTGTCTGTCTGTCTGTTCCTTATAGAAACAAAAACTACTCGACGGATTTTAACGAAACTTGGTACAATTATTCTTCATACTCCTGGGCAGGTTATAGTATACTTTTCATCACGCTACAATCAATAGAAGCAGAGTAGTGAAGGGAAATGTTGGGAAAACGGGAGAAGTTACTCCATTTTTTAAGCTTCCGTCGCGTGTGCAGCCTTAATGGTTAAAGTTACATATAAATCATGTATGATGGAAATAGTCTTTATAATATTAACCATAAACGCGGGTGACACCGCTGGCACAGCTAGTTCTTAATATATCTAGTAAGTCTCAAAGCATTGAGGCCTTCTTACGGTGATGTTAATTGCTAAATCAGCCTGACGAATTTCAAGCATATTTTCCTCAATACTACTGATAAGAATTTGTTGTGGTCTGTTACCAATTTAACACAAGTGACGGACAAGATTAACAGCTCGTAGTAAAATATATTAAGACGTATTAATTTCAAGCGCGTGTATGAATATGAAATATAAGATACGACAATTTTATTGGCTCTAATTGTTGCCGTATCTCTGTGCGTAAGATCCGAAACCCAATACACCGTATTCGTCTTTTACGACATACTAGACAAAGAAAGAAAGAAAGAACATTTATTGGACGCATAATTGTTAATACATACACCAGAAAAGGAATATTTGACAAAGGTGTACAAAATAGTACAAAGAAAAGAAAATTAGTTATACAATAAATGAATAAACAAAAGATTGGCGCCAATGAGGGTTTTCAAAAATACAAAAACCGCCAGATGGCACGAGGGAGTCTCGTGGTCATATCACAGTCACTATTGGCTATTTATTGACAGCATGTCAGTTTGTTCTGAAAACTTATCAATGAGGAGGGTGACAAAACCGTACGTCACAGTTACGCCATCTATCTGATGTTTTAATTCAAAAAACCCTCATTGTCACATCCGTTTTGAATTCCAGATCAACATGTGGTACTTGATTTAAGAAAAACTATAATATAGTTACGTATTACATATCATTAAATAATATCACGATTTTAATTGTGGAATCCTAACTTAATTAGAAGGACTTAACAAACTTGTTCTATTAATATTAAACAAGCTTCCTAACATTTTCGCTTTCTGTTACATTCAATAAAGACGCATCTATCATGGCATTGACTTGTTAAACATAATTCTTGATTGCCTTGTGTTGCCCTTGTGACCAACCGAAAAGTGCATTTCAATTAATAAAGAGACAAAAATACATTTTATAATAAGAAAAATATATATTTAAACAACCATTTTAGATTTTCTTTTGACGTTGTTTAGTGTTGGTTATTACGAAAACTAATGCAGCTGAATCTAAATTCTGGATCTTTTTTGACATGCATTTCGATCTAATTGATTCGAATAGAATTTTTTAATACATACAATTACATTCATATCATCACGCCCCTAAGGGGTAGACAGACAGAGTCAAAGAGACAGGAGGCTCCTTTAACCCCATTCAGCTCAAAATAAAACTGGACTGGGTTAGATGGAATTTTTTTGAATTGAAACTATCACATACCTAAAACCCGATAAACCATTAGTCGCTTATTGCAACATGCTGGGTAAGGATCACACTTGGCACATTCTTGTTAAGTCCCAGAACAACATGGGACAAATTCATGTTTGTAGATTAAAATAAACTTTGACAATCTTCAGTACGCTCAAACTAATTGATGTACTGTGTAATTTCCAACTGCATATGTACTAGTCATAAATAGTATACGTAATGCTAATAAAACAGTGCAATAGAATAATTACGTCGCGACAAAAGTCGCTTCTCATAAGAACATTGTAAAGAACATCTTAGGTACTATTAAGCATTCTGAGCTGACCGTTACTGATCTTTATATTGTGGACACTTCCAACCAAGGCTCAATCTCTAAGTACTGAAACTAATGGAGATGACTTAACTAGTTCCAGCACTACATCGTCAACCGTTATCCTTGTATCCGTTCTGGTTTCATCTCTTTCAAACACCATAATCTTTGTTTTCTTCGCATTCAAATGTAAGCCTCTCTCCTTGCAATCATCTTTCAATGTTGTGACTAGTTGCTGCAGATCCGATGCCGACTCTGCTAGAAGTACGGCATCGTCCGCGTAAAGCAGGCAGTTCACAACCAGGTCACCCATACGCACTCCAACATTCATAGATCTAATCCTCTGGAGACAATGGTCGAGATATAGGATAAACAGCAGAGCAGACAGCACGCATCCTTGTCTGACACCAATATTGACGTCAAACCAGGGTGACAGGCTGCCCTCCACTTGCACGCATGCCGTACATCCCACATAGGTGGACTGCGCAGCACGAAGCAATGCTCCATCAATCCCATATCTCGGCAATATGTCCCAAAGGTCCTTTCGTACAACCCTGTCAAAGGCCTTCTCCATATCCACAAAACCGCAAAAAACCCTCTGACTTTTGGCCAGATGCTTCTCCACGATGTTGCGAAGAGAGAAAACTTGATCCGTGCATCCTCTACCATTCCGGAAACCTCCCTGTGCCTCCCACAACATTCCATCAGATTTCACCCTCATTCTCCTCTCAATAATCTTGCCATACACCTTTGCTGCTAAGCTGATCAAACTGATGGCTCTATGGCTGGCACAGTCCATACGTGACCCAGCACCCTTGTACAGAGGCACGATAACTGCCCGTCTCCAGTCCATTGGGACCTTTCCGTTTCTCCAGCATAGATTGCACAAGAACCAGAAAGCGTCCTGGACGCTAGCGCCACCTAGCTTGATCATCTCCGCAGATACCTTGTCTATTCCCGCGGCCTTTCCACTTTTCAGACTTCGTATCGACCATTCAATCTCATTCATAGTGATGTCTTCATCAGACGCTGGCACCACAGAATCAGACATAGCCTCACTCTCAGTGCCAACATCAGAGACATACTCATACATTTCTCCAAAATATTCACTCCACCGTTCTAACACCTCGTTCGGGTTTGCAAGAATGTCACCAGCTTTAGATTTAATCTTACTCATTCCGGATGCCGACGAATATCCCCGAGACCTCTTAACCTCCCTCCAAAAGAGCTTGGAATTAGCCTCGAAACTATTCGTCAGTCTCCTTTCTTCATTCATAGCTACTCTTTCACGCTTCTCTTTCACTAAAGCTTTGGTTTCACTCTTGCAATAACGGTATATTTCTTTCTTCATCTCAAGCATACTTTCATCCATTTGCAAAGATGAGACATAATCAAGCCAGGCCTTCTTCTTTCTCGCTACGGAGGCTTTGACCTCCTCATCCCACCATGCGTCACCTTTCATTGTTCTACGTCTCCTTGCGCATCCACATGCCTCTTTTGCACTGTCCACCATGCTCTCTTTCAAAATGTTCCAGCAATCATCAACATCTAAGCCAGAAAGACTCGCATTCGCAAGTCTTTCATTGACTAAGCCTACATACACACTCCTTACACTTTCATCTTCCAGTTTTTCATTCCTTATCCTTTCAGTGCCTCCGCATGGAGTACGCACTCGCCAGTGCCTCCACTTCTTGAAAAGCCCAGCAAACCAGCATACTACCAGGTAGTGGTCTGTTTCAAGAGTAGGGCCTCTGTAGGCTCTTGTATCCAATATACTATTGCGGAGGCGGCTATCGACTAAAATCAAATCAATCACACTTTTTTGGTCATTCCGTCTCCAAGTATACGTGTGAATATCCTTATGACGGAAAATAGTGTTTGCCACAAGGAGGTTCCGTTCCAAACATACTTCCAAGATTTGCTTACCAGCATCATTCACTCTCTTGTCTCCATATGGGCCAAGGACTGCTTCATAGTCAGATCGCTTGGTGCCAACCCAACCATTCAAATCTCCACACATAATTATCCTCTCATTTCCTTCAGTCAGGTCCAGAATTTCTCTAACAGACTCCCAGAACTCCTCTAGTTCTTGGGGACTGGCTGAGCTTACTGGCGCATAGCCTGCAACCAGAAAGACTCGCGTAATACCCAGTTTAATACGAACCCAGAGGAGTCTCGGGCCAACTAATCCATAGTCTTTCACACCAGAGACTAAACGAGAGGAAAGCACTACTCCAACTCCACCGCTGGCATGACAATTCTGTTCCACACCAGACCACAGAGCCATCATACCACCGGGAAGCTCATCTGCATCGCTGCCCTTCCGCTTAGTCTCTGTCAAGCACAGAACATCCAGGCGTCTCTCATTCATTACGTCAATCATCTCATACATCTTATCTTTCATTCCACCTCTTACATTCCACGTGCCTATACGGCACTCTGTTCTCCTCGTTCCGCAGTGTCCGGCGTGGCGTGAAGGGTGGCGGCCCCCTTCGCCGCACTCGCCACTTTTCGCACCGACGAGGGCTCGTCGGTGCGCGTCGCATCGGGGGAACGCCCTACCCCGCTCTGCGGAATTAGATCGGTCCAAGGTTGCAATCCGAAATCGGACTGGCAGGAGTCGCGACGAGCACGCCCTTGGCACATGACCCCCTACAACTGTTAAAGATATTTAATGTTGCTCTTTAGATATTGGAGATAGAATATTGGAGATTTAAGTATATATTTGTAATACCACTGTTGGTTCTGATATCCGTAACACAAGTGCTTAAGCTACTTACCCCGGAGTCATCAATGTATGTGATGTAGTCTCATATTTATTAATTATTTAATGACATGAAAATCTAAAAATAACTGGGAATGATTAGCTTTCTTTCAAATTAAAATTAAAATTCAAAATATCTTTATTTATATGGGCTTCATGAAAGCACTTATAAATAGTCAATATACATAAAAAAAAAGAATAAGAAATAATACTACTCTATTGACAATTTGTTAATTTTTTTTGAGTACATATTTTATTTCCATTTGCGACCCTCCACTTAATTCAAATATTTTAATAGCCCCTGGCTATCCGGATTTGACAGGTCTAATTTACGATATACATAGGTACATAACATCACGCCCGTAATTCCCGAACGGATAGGCCGAGTCAAAGAGGCAGTAAGCCTCTAACCACATTTAACTAAAAATAAAACTGGGTTGATTTAGATGGAATATTGTGAAAAAGTAGTGACAAGTGGATAGCTCGTCGCCTACACAATCACATACCCGAAACCCGATATACCGTTATTAGCCTTTTATGATAAGCTAAGCAAGGAAGTCAGTAGACACAATTTTAAGTCTCAGACCAACATGTGACAATATAATTTACAACACTATCATTTATTATAAAAAAACTTGGCTTATAGCAATTCTAAACGTATTTTTTTTCATGACCACCTCTAAACTGTCGCAGTCTTGGCGACGTATCGTACGTACGTACTTCGTAATAATATTATAAAGCTGAAGAGTTTCCTTGTTTGTTTATTTGAACGCGCTAATCACAGGAACTACTGGTCAGATTTGAAAAATTCTTTCAGTGTTACATAGCCCATTTATCGGGGAGGGCTATGGGCTATAAAACATTAACCATAAACGCGAGGGAAAACGCGGACACAGTTAGACCTCTATAAAATACGCAAGAAACTCTGTCTCTAGCGTTTTTCGATTAAACTTCATAACCGATTGTGACGAATTCTGTTAGGTATGCCATACTTTTGAACTTTTATTTTAATAGTAATTGCTTGAATAATAAATTATGGAAGATGAAGTTATTTATTTTATTTAAATTCGAATTTGATTATTTATATGTAAAACAATTCGATTATCAACATCTAATAATCGAAATCTATTATGATTTATTTCATAAGAGTTTAACTCGAAAATATCGCGATACATGTACCAAAGACTATCTCGTCTTCAGTTAATTTCAGTCTTTAAAACTGAAATTCACAGTAGAAATGTCAGAAAGACCGTTAAATAGTGTTTGATTAGTTTGCAGACAACATTGAAATTTAAACTGTGAAAGGAATTTACACCTATGCAGGTTTGGACCAAACAAACACAACAACATCCCGGCAATTACGAAATTAGGTATACAAACAATACATACATGCTTTCGGGGTAGCTATTTTCAGCATCGATGTTTTTAAACATCGATACATCGAATGTTGGTTTTTCTTCATGATGTTTGCAAGACACTAGTGTTGCAAACGCGTATCCAATTATGTATAATTGGATTGTGGCAGCACGATTTTTTTTTTTTTTAGATTTTTATAAATGTCTTGCTTAAGATAGTTGTGTTTACATAAAACACAACTATCTTAGTTAGTTAGTTAGTTTAACTAGTGATAATATATATATTTTTAAATTGTTAAATACATTTCTAATCTGTGTTCATCATACCCGGAACTAGGCTTTTTAACAAAGGAAGACACAGCGGTATATTATATAGTCAAATGAATCCAGGAGGTATACTTCATGTACTTTAAAACTAATATGATAAAAATACGATACAAATAGGTAGAGACTTTAACAACCCTAATTTTCTTTGCATTTATCCTCCCCTGATAACTCACAATAACTCACTTGTCTGAAATGACTTCACCACAGGGGGATCAGCCCCCACCCTCCCTGTAATTAATTCATATTCAGACCACGGACTAGTAAAAAAAGAAGGACTCCACGCTGTCATACTATAGCGTGAAGTCACGTTTATGCATGTGTGAGTGATACTTATGAATACCCATATATCGGATATCTGTCAATTGGAGCACTTATTATGTCAATGTGTTACGTAAGTTGCATATCAAGTTGGAGCACCTGAGGAGCTTTAACGTCTAGTAAGTGGCGCGGAGTCCTTCTTTTTTTACTAGTCCGTGATTCAGACACATGTCATCACTCACTCACTACTAACAAGTACCTATATATAGATAAAAGTAGATCGACGTAGGTACTTAGTAGGTGCCTACCAGATACGAGATAAACACTTAGGTAGGATTCACATTAACGCGCGCGCATCGAGAGCATCGGACCGCACTTACATGGCTGTAAAGAAAATAGTACTTTATAAACAGTTCCTAAAGTCGTAATTGCATTCATCGGAGCCGACCGGCTTCCGACGATCCTCGCGCATCCGTCAGGATTGAAAATGTAACAGTTGGATGCAATAAGGGTTTTTTGAATTAAAACATCCAAAAGATGGCGTAACTGTGACTTGCGGTCTTGTCACCCTCTTCATTAGTTAATTATCAGACCAAACTGACAGGCTGTCAACAAGGAGCCAATAGTGACTGTGATAAGACCACGAGACTCCCTCGTGCCATCTGGCAATTTTTGTATTTTTGAAAACCCTCATTACGACTTTATGCTTAAAAGACTTTTTATTTTAACCAAACTTGATTTTTGGCTAAATGTGGTTTAGGGAGCTCATTGTCCTTTGGACTCTACCTCTTCGGGATTGCCGGCATGATATATATGTATACATGTATCCTCTTCCTAGCGTTATGTCCCGTGTTTAGACGGGGTCCGCTTAGACCATGATCCAGGATTTAGCGAGTCTGGTAATTACATTAAAGCGACTGCCGATCTTACCATCGTAACCCTAATATAGGGGAACCAGACAATTTTTGGATCATGGTTACAAATCCAGTTGTTTGAGTTTGCAGGTTTCATCACGATGTTTTCCTTCACCGTCGAGCTAGTGGTATAAATACGTACATAGACTTGAAAAATCCCGAGGTACGTGCCCGGGTTTGAACACGCACTCCTCGGTAAAGAGGCGCGTGTCCTTACTATTGAGCTACCACCGCTCATGTATGTATACATGTATGCTTAAAGGAATTAGGCATTTCTCTTTAACTTACAGAAAAACATACAGTTGTTGTCGAGTAGGCGGTATAAATGTTTTTGCTAAATCTTCATACTTATAACACGATTTATTTAATTAATTACTTATTTGTTTTAGAACGCATATCAATTCTCTCAAGGTTAATAACTTGAGCTGATTGTATAGACGACCTCTTGAACAATCATAGACAATACTGTAGGGCTATTACTCTTGTATTTGATAGTAAAGTGAAAGACAATAGCCGTTGCCCAAACATATCGCGAACCTATACTATACTATACTATACTAATATTATAAAGCTGAAGAGTTGGTTTGTTTGCATGCACGCGCTAATCTCAGGAACTACTGATCCGATTTCAAAAATTATTTCAGTGTTAGATAGCCCATTTATCGGGGAAGACCTACCTAGATATGCTACCATTTACGCAGGTGAAACCGCAGGCACAACTAGTCCGTCAACAAATATAGAATTCTTCCGAGAGCCAGAGATAACTTATCAAGACAGCCATTTTGAATTCACCTTTAACATTGTATGGTACAACTGGCATTATTTTAAAATATCACTATCAAAGACAACAAACTATACTAAACATCCGACCAATGACATAAAAGTTAACATGTAGTAGGTACCTTACCATATCTAACTTTGAACCTAAAGGGCAAGGCACTAACTTATGCTTTTATACCTATACATGATCACATTGTTTCAATACCAGAAAAAGGTACATATATTTAACAATGGCAATCGCTGATGTTTTATTGTACTACATAAACAACAACATATAAATACCAACTTATTGAATTCTTAGAAATTCATCATAGATACGCTTATTATTAGGTACATACAACCAAACATACTGCAATATTACATCATCTAATATTTTTGAAATAAGAAATAAGTCATCATTTAGGTATATTTATTTAATACTAGCTTCTGCCCGCAGCTTCGCTCGCGTGGTACATCGATGAAACATAGCCTATAATGTATATATATGAAACTTTAGAATAATTATAAATAATAGAATTAAATAAAGTTCCGGTTTCGGATTGGAGAGAGTATGTAGTTTGTATGTACCATAGATATGTTACTTACCATAGTGTCCGGTTCCACCCTAGTGTCCATCTTTGCTGCAAGTTCAGCATCAGTCTGAATGACAGACTCCGTCTCTGTCTCAGCCTGGTATTTGACCACCTCCTCGACCGGCCCGGCGGCAGTGGTAGTCTCTGCGTCATCCTGGCACTGGTAATCATCGTCTACGCTCACATCCCCCGCGCCGTTTTCTCGCACAGTGCCTTTGCACTTAAGGAACTTGTAAACGTCCAAGTTCAGCAAATCGTTGGCTTTTACCCTTATCTCAATGTTCCAGCCATTGTCATTCTGCAAATAAAAAAATAAATATAAGATTTAATTTTATACTTTCGCGTTGCTTTATAGGTACTTAGATATAATAGTACTGAGACTAAATCATCAATATTTTATCATTCACAATCAAATTTTAATCTGCTTGTGAAGGTGTTGCAACACAGTCGCAAATTCAATCTGTATTCCTTGGCCCAAAAATCGTAAGATTGAGCGATTGGATTGAATTGACCGTATCGTCTGTTCATATCATATAAAAATTACATTGGGCTCTCAGTCGATAATGAACGAACATCACCTATACCTGCTCGGAAACCATTAATAAAAATAAGACGGTTCAGTTACAATTATTAACCTTCAAAGTTTGTATTAATTTCCTGATAATGAAACGCATTTACTACGCATTATTTTATACTCCTGGGCGGAGTTGGTTGAGTCGTGCTGGGTGGTGAAGTTAGTTAAAAGTGAAGCTAATGAAAGTGTGTTGTACTCATCAGAGTAACAAAGTAAATTTTATGGCATGAGAAATACTAAAAATGTTTGGGATTGACACACCCAGATTCTATATAAATATAATAAATATTTGTTTAAGAATATAAATCTCTTCTTCTCTGCTTCAAAAGGTTTCTGATTTACAATAATATAAAACCTACAAAATAAAAAAAAAACATCAAAATCTGACCTGTTTCTAAAGACTTTCTAAGATTGCCTGTTTTACGGCTTTATTGACTCAAATATAAGGCTTTAATCAGATTTGCTGACTGTTTTATTATGTATCCTATGGTGTAATAAAAAAAGGTAGTTATCAGTGATCAAAATTTTCAATGATAACTACACTCTGGCCAAATTTTTCTTAGTCCAATTCATGGACCCTAACCAATTTCCCTCAAAATTTTAACATTATGTAGGTATTTCATTCATCTTTTTGTTTGCGGGACAAAATTAAAAAATCTTCAAACAATATTATTATTGTAATCTAAATCAATATCAATTTAAATTATATTAGGTATTTTTCTAAAAATAATAAAAATATCTAATATCAATTTAAATTATATTAGGTATTTTTCTCCGTTTGCGTAAATCATGACATAATTATTAGACAACATAGTCTCAAGCAAAAACATTATGTGGATTGTGGAGTGCACCTATTTACTGAATTATACTAATATTACCCAAGTATACGATTAAATTATGTACGCGCCTGACCTCATCCTCCGAATACGATAACCTTGCCAAGTGGGTAGATTAAAATATTAAGAAATAAATCAAACAATTACTTACAGCTTCTTTAGCATTTAACAAGGCGCCGTCATCGTAAGAGTAAACTGGATTGGGCAAGCTGTTTAGATAATCAACAAAACCAGTCAAATATCTATCTTTCTTCTCAAAAGATAGTTCTCCCGCACAATAATTGTTAATGCAGTGAACGAGTAAAAACACCAATGCAAGCCGACGCATGATGGTTTATCATAAAACAGTCATCGCTGTTCCGACGCGCAAGACAGAATGAGAAACGAACGTCTGTTATAAAATGCGACGCAGTGTGGCAAAAACGCTAATTTATTTACTACTGTGTTTGTGGATGACTTGGTGTTGACAAAACTTTGTTTTACAAAATAGATGACAGATGACAAACACTGCCAGAATGTAGCAAACAGTGAATATTTTGTGGTCCGAAATGGACGAAAATTAAGTGGCGACAGATATGAATACCAATAATAATCGTAATACTCTGATATAAAGTCAAAGAATAATTAAAGATGTTAGGAGATTTCACTGTATTCCAAAAGAGTGTAAAAATCGAAAACATAAGCTAAGCTTAAGTATATAAAAATTGCACTGTCGAAGATATGAATAGAAATTTTTTAATGAATAATATATGATTCATCAGATTCAAAAGTAAGTAAGTAAGTACACTTTACAATTTATTTTTGAAGATTTTTAAGACTTTTCTTATTGATGGATAGTGATAAATATAAATAAATGTTTCAATTAATATGTAACGTTTATTTACATTCTTACCTGTATGTTCCACTAAAGAAAAGAATTTTCATTTTGATACACTTAAAAACATCCTCCATCTCAGTGAATTTTAAATATAATTTCAAGTGGTGCTCGAGAACTCCAGTAGAAAATAAAATTAAAAGGAAAGATACTATTTTTACACTTAATGTAGGTCATCACGTCCGCAATCTTTCGCAAGGGTAGGTAGTCCTAAGAGCAATAAGAGGATACTGAATCCACGCGGATTTCGTATGAATAAACCGCGCAATTGTTAAGCAGACTTGCTATAACAACTGAAAGTAACCTTCAAACATAAGAAACCATTTATTTAACCAAAAAATTAATTGTGTTAAGATAAATGAAAAACAGCGGAAAATGAGGGACAGGTGGCGAAGTCACCGCTTACATAATCACATACCTAGGCCTGCTCTAGGCAAGAAACTAAGTTAAGAAAAAAGAAACAATAAATTTATTTTTGTTTTATTGTACCTAGATGCAAAATAGTTTGTACATAGCTAATTTGAATGAAGTAATTCGGACGAATGTAGGCCCTGTTCTCAACTGTCATCCCTCTGACTGTCAACTGTCACAGCTGACAATGACAGTGACACGTAGTACGTCATAGAAGAACGTAGGTACACAAACTTTTACAAATTTACCGTTTGATTTGTATACGATTTAGGTATTTTAATTTCGCTGCATTTGAATAATGTGCAAATCTTGCTTCAACGATTTTAGATGATATTAATAAAAAAAAATACATATGATGTCTTTAAAAAGAAACCAGTCAGTCTCAAGTAGTATTAATAATACAAAAATGTAAGTAAATCTACTTCGAAGCAGCAAAATAATTTTTTGAATAATATTTATTTCGGAGCTTTAATTCAAGGAGATAATATTTGTATGGTTATTCGTGTTCTAGCTGGTGGGTTACATTTGGCATAATATGTGGTGCTACATTCCTAACGAGGTTCTACAAAGTTTTGGAACCGGATCATGTATGGTGAGAAAAGAACTTATAATTTAAGCGTAAAATGTAATGATTACCACTTTATCTTAATTTTTTTTTTTATTTATTGACTATATCACAATTGGTCCTAGACTTTCTAAAGTTTGAAACAGTCTTAAGACCTGGTTCATGGTGACCTAATTTAAATTTTTTTATTGGTATGTGTGTATACAGTACAAAATATGAACTCTTAATAAATACATACATCATAAGATAATTAATTTTTACATCTACACAACATTTGTTCAATAAGTTAATTTTACCATTCATCATCATCGGCTAAATCAAAAAAGGGATACACATTCCATCATCTGGGGAGCTTTAGCCAGTACCTAGAGACCTACCTTGTATGTATAGTATGTTTTTCTTAAGGTTAAAATTATGATTCTTGTATTAAGTAATGATGTTTCAGCTGGGATGAAACCCATTTTGGCAAAATGGCAAGCTGGTATATAAATAGGACATTCTTCTTTGATGTCCACCCTCCTCTTGGAAAGGTAAGTGTGAACTCTGAACATATTTTATATTTATATATTTAAAATATATATACATAATGAAATAAAATGAACATACATATAATAATATTATATAAATAAAATATGTTATGAGTTCTTTAATCAAATTAAAGATCTGATTTAACTCTATTAAAACAAACATGTAAACCACCATTTTGGTTTTTTACTGTTTTCTTTTTTTCTAGATGCTCATTGCCCTCTCTGGGAAACTGACAGGCTATGATGGGACATTTCCTTTTGAGAAACCGGGAGACAAATACGAAGGTGCCAAATATGAAGGAATGCGGATTGTAAGTCAGTGTTGATAAAACATGTTTAGTAACAGGCCTACAGTTTACCCACAACCTGTGCTGTGAGCATCACCTTTACGGTGACAAAGACAGGGGGAAAGTTTGGTTACCTAATTATAAATAAAAGTTTTTTTTAGAAATTTAATATACTTACATTAACTTATTTATGTTCAATACAAGCATATACAAGGATAATCATTTTTAACCAATATTCTGTACTTATGGTGCTTTTTAAATTTTTAAATTCTTTCTTGTACAGTTGTCAACTCAGCTGCTTGTTTGTTTTTAGTTCTGTACCTCATTGGGAGCCTTAGTGATTCCATTAACGTTTCTCACAATATGGGAGATGACGAAATCACTTGATTCTACAATCATTGGCACAATGCTATTGTTGTGTGGTAAGTTTTAATTTGTTTACATTAGTTTTACACAGCCAAATACCAATCAAACAAAATAACAAATATTATCATGTAACTGAATACTTGAATATACCTCAAACCTTATAAAATATCTTTTTATAGTTTACTCATACAAAGTTAATTGCTAGTCTGTGACTTTATTTTATTAACGCTATACTATTGCTAGTATGTAATTAATATCCTATTGATTTTCAGATGTTGGTTTTCTCACTCTGAACAGATATATCTTATTGGATCCAATTTTACTATTTTTTATGAGCTGTTCTATCTATGGAGCGTTTAAGGTAAATAACAATGTTTATTATTATCATAGTATTCATGTTATAATAAACTAGCTGTGCCAGCGGTGTCACCCGCGTTTATGGTTAATATTATAAAGACTATTTCCGTCATACATGATTTCTATGTAACTTTAACCATTAAGGCTGCACACGCGACGGAAGCTTAAAAAATGGAGTAACTTCTCCCGTTTTCCCCAACATTTCCCTTCGCTACTCTGCTTCTATTGATTGTAGCGTGATGAAAAGTATACTATAACCTGCCCAGGAGTATGAAGAATAATTGTACCACGTTACGTTGAAATCCGTCGAGTAATTTTTGTTCCTATAAGGAACTTACAGACAGACAGACAGACAGACAAAAATTTTACTGATTGCATTTTTGGCATCAGTATCGATCACTAATCACCCCCTGATAGTTATGTTGAAAATATATTTCATGTACAGAATTGACCTCTCTACAGATTTATTATAAGTATAGATATCGTGGATTTCAAGCTAGAAGGGCGTATAAGAAAATTACAACTTTTTTTGATACGAAAAGGATATCCGACTCTTGCTTGGTCATACATCTAAAAGTAATTTGTTGAATTTTTTTTTTAATAATTTACC
Source organism: Glyphodes perspectalis (assembly GCA_951394215.1). Taxonomy (NCBI): domain Eukaryota; kingdom Metazoa; phylum Arthropoda; class Insecta; order Lepidoptera; family Crambidae; genus Glyphodes; species Glyphodes perspectalis. Next base: position 3,862,753 of record OX596216.1, read on the forward strand.
TTTAAAACTAACTAACTAAACTTCACGCCACTTACCTAGCGTGGTAGGCAGAGAGAGCCGAACGCCATTTGGCACGATCCTTACACACAAAAAAAAATTAAGGTTGTGTATCGATAAAATTAGAAACGAATGACTTTATAAAAAAAAAAAAATATACGCCCCTCTGGCTTGAGGCCCGCGAATTATATAGGTAATTAGAAAAATCATTTTTAGTCTTCAGTCATCTCCATCTAACAAACATGTTAGACAGTTAAGTTGTTGATTTCTTTTTGAATTTGTCACATGCTTAGTTCATACTTGCAGGATATCTAAATGATATAATATTCCTTAAGGCGTAACTTACATGCGAAGTATATGACTATAAATATACAGCTACGTAGGACCAGGTACAAATATACGATCAGGTATACCTGGTTATAACCAGGTATATATACAACCACTTTTCGTAACCAGGTCCGCACGCTTACTGACGAAGGCGTCGAGCCATTCTCCCCGCGCATGCTAGCGTGGCAGCTATTCCTCGGCGCGTCTCTCGCGTGCACCATATCCGTCAAGTTCGTGGGCCTGTTCATAGTCCTCTTCGTAGGGTTGAGGACTGTGGCTGATCTCTGGAATGTGCTTGGCGACTTGAGCAAACCTGTTGTAAGTATTGACAGAAAATTTTGTATACTAAGGGTCATGACTGATCCAGATACTTCTTAAAAGTGACTGCGATCAGCGGGACTACTTGTAAGTCTGTTTTCTAAAAAGGATTATGAAAATCTTAAACTTAAGCAAAACCTTATATGCAATTAGTCGCCTATTACGACATGCTAGGCAAGGAACACATTTGGCACATTCTTTTTAGGTTCCACACCAATATGAGACCCAGCTTCAACGATAGTATAAAAATAGAAGTAACATTATATTTAGAACTCCTATAAATTAACTACGAGATTCTTTTATACAAGGGGTCCATGAGGATATAAGCGTATGTGGATTTGTCATGAGACTGGACTCCAGAAAAGTGGGAAAACCCTCTTAGAGCGATGTCTCGGTTGCATCAAATGGAGTATTGTCATACATTTATGAGTAACACGGATGACGTTTGTCTGAGATGAATTAACATATTGTGTCACGATCACGAATGCTTCTTTCTGAAGGTCGATGCGTCATACTTAGCGCTCGTACTATATTTTTATGAATAAACTAGCTTCTGCCCGTGGCGTTGCTCGCGTGTCACATCGATAAAATATAGCTTATGTGTTATTCCAATGTATAAGCTATACTATTGCTAAGTTTCATTAAAATCCATGCAGTACTTTTTGCGTGAAAGAGTAACAAACATCCACACATCTATCCGTCCATCCATACAAACTTTTATAATATCGCGTTTAAATTATTTGTAAGATCTGTAAACCTACTATGTATTGGATGCCACTAATTTTGTTCTTCTTTATATTCATATTTCGGTTGAATAACATAATTATTTCCATTAAGATATTTTGGTCCCACTTACATGACAACTTAAAACTTTTATTTATATTGAATAGAGTATCAACGAATTTAGTTCTCACCCTTTAATCAACATTTTTACAGTCGAAACTGAATGAAGAATGTCCAAACTGATAAAATATCATCTGACCCTATTATTTCTATAAAAAAAATTATGCATTTGTTTCTATTACAGAGTCTAACAGTGAAGCATTTAATTGGAAGAAGCGTAACATTGATACTTTGGCCAGCCATTCTGTATGTGTTTTTCTTTTGGATTCACCTGACAGTGTTAAGTAAAAGGTAAGCTAGAATTTAGTAAAGCCATATCACATGTTATTGTAGTGTGTGTTTGTTTAAATAAATCAATACTAGATAACATCACATGCATTGATCTGATTCCGAGGTAAGTAGCTTAAGCAATTGTGTTACCGATATCAGAATCAACAGTGATATTACACATATATCTACCTAAATCTACACTATTATTATAAAGAGGAACGGTTTGTATGTTTGTATGTAACGAATAAACTCAAAAACTACTGGACCGATTTCCAAAAATTCTTTCACTAGTAGAATGCTACATTATCTCTAAAGGCTATGGAATTTTTGAAAACAGTTAGGTTAGGTTATAAAATAAATGTCCACCCGGGCGAAACCGGGGCGGGCCACTAGCACTGTTTGTTGTGTTAATATCTAATTTACACAACAAATGCAAGTGTTCATCACACGAATATTTATCCCCGACGGGGATTGAACCCACAACCCTTGGCGCAGGGTAACTACCGATTGCGCCATCGAGCTAGCTTTCAAGTCAAATTGTTTGAATTCCAATTCTGTTCCTCAGTGGTAACGGCGATGGCTTCTACTCGTCCGGCTTCCAAGCGCGCTTGGAGGGCAACAGCCTTCACAACGCGAGCGCGCCCAAAATCCTCGCGTACGGAGCCGTCATCACGCTCAAGAACCACCGCACAGGCGGCGGGTACCTGCACTCCCACTACCATCTGTACCCGGCGGGCGTGGGCGCTAGGCAGCAACAGGTGACGTCATACTGCAGTAGTAATAGTGCTAATGGAGGATTCTTACAAAGGAGCTTCACATCCGATCTCGAAGAATTATAGATGTGCAACTTTCCTTACTTCGATTACACCGCGACTCAAGTCGGCTCGTCGCATCAGCAAGATCCCTTTTCTTTCATTCCCAAGATCTACCCAACTAATTTAACTTACCAAACATGCTTGCAAAGGGACTCGCGCGGCCTCTTTAAGTGCGAAGTGCGTGGCCGTAATAATGGTAATATGTTTAATGTACAATAGATCCTGAATGATGGTCCGACCTCATTAAGAGCGGGACATAACGCTAGGTGATTTAGATGATACCATTGATACTGTACAGATCACAACGTATACGCACAAAGACGAGAACAACCGGTGGGTGGTGAAGCCTTACGACAAGGAGCAGGCGGAGGGCGTGGTGCCGGTGCGCGGCGGCGAGCTGGTGCGGCTCACGCACGCGGCCACCGGCCGCAACCTGCACTCGCACCGCGAGCGCGCGCCGCTCACCGCCAAGTACATGCAGGTCACCGGCTACGGCGAGGTGAGACCGCGCGACAGGGAGCAGGCGGAGGGTGCGGTGAGACTCACCGACCGGGGGTGCGGTGAGACTCACCGACCGGGGGTGCGGTGAGAACAACCGACGGGTGGGGGTCCCGGCAGGATCCTGCCTCGATAGCGCCCTATTTTCAACCGACTTCAAAAAAGGAGGATATATCATCGGTCGAATCGGTGATAATTAGGTACCTACTAATATTAGCTTCAATTGTACCAAGTCATTGTTTAAAATGGCAGCGACTTCAAAATTATAAGTATTAAAATACGTACATATTACTTTGGCCTAAGTAAATTTATTTTTTGCTTTTATTAGGTTCATTTTTGAAGTCTTTTTTTTTCTTTTAATTTTTTTTTATATTACTGCTATTGGGGCACCTGATAGTAAGTATTTACCGATGCCCATGGATAACACTAAGAGGAATTTATGGGCTATTCGGGCCTTCGGTACTCTCGCTGAGACAGGCTGCTATTTCTCAAATTGTTTAGGTGATAGTTCCCCGGTCGAGCCCTGCTTATTTAGCCACCAATGAATAGCGAATAGGGGCCATCCATAAAGTACGTCACACGTAAAGGGGGACTGAGGGGGTCTCCGATGTGTGACATGGTGTGACAAGGGGTGGGAGGGGTCCTAAGTTTCGTGACATCACGTTTCAAAATCTAATATATCATAATAATTTGCAATTTCTGGAAGTAAAATTGCAAAACATGTGATGTCACACTAGGGAGGGGGGAGTCCCACAAATGTGACCAGCTGTGACAAGGACGGGGAGGGGGGAGTCAAAAAATCATGAAATTCGTGTGACGTACTTTATGGATGGCCCCCTACGTTACTCTATCTATAACATTAAACTTTAAGTTTAGCTGTAATATTTTTTTTTATAAAATCTGTTCCTATGTTAACATAGTAAATGGTTAAAATTTCAAGTACCTATTCATGTTCTGGACAGGAGGGCATCGGCGATGCTAATGACGTTTGGAAGGTCGTTATATCTGGCGGGAAGGATGGCGACGAGGTGCAGACGGTCAGGAGCAAGCTCATGTTTGTGCATTACTTGCAGGTAAGACACTTTGCAGCAGAAGCTTAGCTGGTTGCTAGATATAGTAATATTAACGCTTGAGGAATAAGATGTTCATATAACTAGTAACTACTTTACTTGCTCTAGAGCAGTAGAGGCGTTAGTAGCAAAAATTTATTAGACTGTGGTTTAATACAGCTTGTTATTGTTTAATGTTGTGTTTTATTTTATATTGAAAATATTAACGTAAACAGTTTTGGCCGATGCTAATTAATGATGGTTATGTATAAAAAATTTTGATAATTTATAAATTAATGTGTCGAATTAAGTATAATTCATAACAGACTAATTTGAAGCTTGGCTGATTCGATCACTTTAGTCACTTTTGTTCAGAATTAAAATGACCGCTTATTATGACGGCAACAGTGATATAGCTTGCATTATGGTTGATTCAGGCTATTCAAGGGAATAGCCTGAATCAATAATATAAAGAATAAAGATGCTGATGCAACAATGTATTTTGGTCGCATGCACTCATTTTAAAATTAAAAGCGGTGGTAGCTCTTTGGTAAGAACACGCGCCTCTTAACCAAGGGGTGCGAGTTCACACCTGGGCACGAACCTCTCGATTTAATAAATCTACATTCGTATTTATACCACTAGACACTAGGGGAAAACATCGTGATGAAACCTGCACATTCAAATAACTGTGGATGTGTAACCATGATCCAAAATTGTCTGGTTCCTCAATCTAAGGGTTACGAAGGACAGACCGGCAGTTGCTTCAATGTAATTACCAGACTCGCTAAATCCTGGAATGGTCTAAACAGACCTCGACAAAGCACGGGATATAATGCTAGGAGGGTGAGGACTTATTTTAAAATTGTCCTTGTGCAGGCGTGTGCGCTGACGACGACTGGCAAGCAGCTGCCGAAGTGGGGCTACGAGCAGCAGGAGGTGGCCTGCAACCCCAACCTGAGGGACAAGAACGCGCTGTGGAACGTGGAGGACAACGTCTTTGATGACTGTAAGTACTAAGACTGTATAACTTCCACAAAGAGAAGAATGTAGTAGTGATTAGGGATTGCAATTCTAGATCCAGCACAAATTTTGACAAGCTCGATGGCGCATTCAGTAGTGACCCTGCCCGTTGCGCCAAGAGTTGTGGGTTCGATCCCCACCCAGGACAAACTTTCATGTGATGAATACTTGTGTTTGTTCGGTTTCTAGGTGTTAATATCCAATATTTAAGTATATATTTGTGTTACGGATACAAGAATCAACAGTGGTATTACAAAAATGCACTTAAATATTAGATATTAACACCCAGACACAGAACAAACACAAGTATTTATCACACGAATGTTTGTCCTGGGTGGTGATCGAACCCACAACAATATTCCTCGATTTATATTGTTTGTTACGATAAAGGTGCGATGCCTCCATGGATTTTTATGACAATAGCCATAAGTTTACGTTTAACTGAACTCTTTTTCTGTGATTTCAAAGCAAATGAAAATCACATAAAAATTTTACTCTACATGATGCATGAATTATTGTTCCACTTAAGTTTATTTTGTACTAGCTGACCCGGCGCACTTCGTAACGCCTCGTTCTCGGACCCATTTGCATACCCATTTTTTTCCGTGCAACTTTTTTATATTTTTCTTTCATAAATACCTTCACCTGATGATAACAAACACAACTAAAAATAATTAGCGAAATCGGTTCAGAGGTTCTCGAGATTTGCGCTTAGCAACACATTTAGCGAAATATTTTTATATTATAGATAAAGAAACACATCGACATTAACTTAATCCTGCATTCTATGGGATCTCCCCTCTCCCCCTTTATTATGACTAGCGGTTTAGATGTAGACCATAACATATATTAATATTCGAATTTCAGTGCCAAAAATGAGCTTCGAATCTTACGCATCGGGCTTCGTGGAGCGATTCTTTGAGTCGCACGCGGTGATGTTCCAGGGTAACGCCGGGCTCAAGCCGAAGGAGGGGGAGGTCACCTCCCAGCCATGGCAGTGGCCGATAAACTACCGGGTAAGATTATTAACTGTAACAGTGTTGGCGACAAATACAAAACCCGTTAAATTATTTATGAGTAAGAGATACTGTGTCAATCGCCGGATAAAAGAAACCCGAATTTAGTGCGAATACGGTAGCAACGGTGGAGAGAGACGAAGACGTCCGAGCGCGATCAACGGGCAAGATGACTAAATAATCAAATCACGCGCAACAGCCAAATAGTTTCACCCCCCTTCCCTCATGTACCTCAGGACCCTAAGCGTCTCTCACGCGCGCACCTGATACTTTAATAAACAAAGACAAATTACAATTACAATAACAAGGAACAACAAGAAATCTTAATATTAATACAAGGTACAAATGATCACGCGTCGGTAACAGATACCAAAGCATACGAATTTTATAAAAAGAAAGTAATTATGTTTGCTTTGTCCTGTAAAATTAAATTACAGGGCCTTTAATGGGTACATAGGTCTAATATGTGAGGTTTCCTGTAAGTTATTATTGACTGTTTCCATTCGTCCACGTTCTGAAATAGACTTAACATTGCAGGGTCAATTCTTCTCCGGGAGCGCCCACCGGATCTACTTGCTGGGCAACCCGATAGTGTGGTGGACGAACCTGCTGTTCCTCGCCGTGTTCTTCGTCATCTACGTCGTGAACTCTATCAGGATCAAGCGGGCTGAGGCCTTCGGTGGGCCTCTGCCAGGTAATGACATACAAATATAAACATAAATAGTATGTATGTATGTATACATACGTTCATTTCTGCAACGGAAGGTAGAGTCTAAAAACTGTAAAGCTTCTTGAACCACATTCAGCCATAAATAAATTTGACTTGGGTTGGATGGGAAATTGAGAAAAGTTAGAGACCAGGCTGGCTCGTCGCCTACATGACGACAAACCCACGCTACACGAGAAAAACAATTGGACCATTATTTGTGAGTCCCAGACCAATATGGAACAGTATATATAAAAATGTTTAATTGTCAACGAACAGAATTACATAATGATTATACACCAACAGCCATACTCTTTTATAGTCTGCCTTACAAATAACTTATACACCCTACTGTTTTATGAGAACTTAATTAGTAGTTTTCTATGATTTTTATTGCTATATTTTTCCCATGATTATTCTTATGCAATATGGCTATAGTTTATTTCATTACAAGTACGGAAAGGCTGTCATTGCAAAGAGTTCCGACAAATGTCTACTAATGTTGACAGTCAGAACAAGTTGCAATGACGGTTCCGTACGTGTACTGAACGACTATTTTTAATACAGTTGCGAAAAAATGAAGCAATTTAATAAAATAATAAAAACACCATAAACTCAACTAACTAATCATTTAATTCTTATAAAAGTTATAATTCACATATACATTGACATTGGTACAGATTTTTTCTTTTTAATAGACATTATTTTGACAGTTGGGAAAGAGAACGCACGAGTTAAAAAAAAAGCACGAGTATGTAATAGCCCACATCCCGAACGCTATACGTCCCTGCAATACGCCACTTTTTGAGCAACTGTATTAAAAAGTCCTTTTAAGTTTGCACTATAACTCAGAAGAAGCGAACTGGGTTGGGGCAACGCGCGCAATATACATATAGAAATAGAAATAGAAATATCTTTATTCATGTAGGCTCCACAAAAGCACTTATGAATAGTCATAATTATACAAAATAAATAATCTACCGCCAGGTTCGGAACGTTGATTCTACCGAGAAGAATCGGCAAGAAACTCGGTAGTAATATGTTATGGTTCACTATGTTTTCAAAGCAATATACACAAATGTTTCAACAAATTAAGCTAAGGCATTTTTGTAGGTCACCTTTATTTGACTGGCCCGTTGGTCGAGTGGTCAGAGACCCTGGCCACGAAACCAAGGGTCGCGGGTTCGAATCGCGCTAGGGGCAAATGTTTCGTGTGATGAACATGGACATTTGTACTCGAGTCATGGATGTTTATAAACGTATTTAAGTATGTCTATCCGTTCACCTAGTATCCATAGTACAAGCATAAGCTTAGTTTGGAACTAGGGAATTGGTGTGTCAGTCTGGAGAATTTATTTATTATTTATTTCAATTGGAATGTTGACACCATTTATATTTAATTTTGAAAAATCAATTCTGAAAAAGAAAGTATCGTAGTATGCTGTTAAGCCTTATTGATTTTGTATCATATTGAGTCTAAGATTTTTAATTTTACCAAAACTGCTTAATCAACTATTAAGTCAACTGACTTAATAGTTGACTATACAAACTAGTGACGGCACACGTTGACAAGCCCATACAAAATCTATGAAGTGATTTCGTTTTGACAGCTCTTAAAAAGTATCTAATTGACTAGCCAGTCAACATTCCTATTTCCTTTCCGGTCAGGCGCCAAAGAGCGCGGCCTGCTGAACGCGGCGGGCTGGAGCTTCGCGGGCTGGGCGCTGCACTACGTGCCCTTCTGGGCCATGGGCCGCGTGCTCTACTTCCACCACTACTTCCCTGCGCTCGTCTTCAGCTCGATGCTCACTGGTCGGTACCCAGTCATCCCCCACATATTCCTTTCACCCCTTCTTAGATTTAAGCCGTTGCTCACTCTATGGTTGCTGTGAGTCTCACTCGGATCACTGGCTATCCGGTTGGGTGACAAAGTCATTCTCATCCACCACTTGAGACATATGCAGTGCCGGATTATATAGACTATATACTAGGAGATAGCAAATGCTACGGCCCCCATTGGACAAATATTTTGTATCTTTTCAAAGGCTACTTTTTACGAGCCCCATGCTTGCTAGATGCAGCACGCATCTCATGTGGTGGATCACGTCAAGGTAAACACCGAACTTATTTTATACTATGTAAAGATATTGCTTCGGAAGAAGAAGAGCAGTGGTAGCTCAATGGTAAGGACACGCGCCTCTAAACCGAGCAGTGCGGGTTCACACCCGGGCATGTGCCTCTGAATTTTTCAAATCTTATATTTATACCACTAGCTCGATGGTGAAGGAAAACGTCGTGATAAAACCTGCAAATTCAAACAACTTTGGATTTGTATCAATGATCCAAAAATTGTCTGGTTCCCTATTTTAGGGTTACGAAGGATAGATCGGCAGTCGCTTTAACGTAATTACCAGACTCGCTAAATCCTGGATCATGGTCAAGGCGGACTCCGTCTAAGCACGGGACATAACGCTAGGAAGATGATGAAAGATAGTGCTTTGGAACTTAAAATAAAAATAGCGTTGTTTTACGTTCTAATGTGAGATCCAAACTTTATACCGTCACCGAAACCCAATCATTACTAATATTACAAATTCGCAATCGTTTGTCTGTCTGTTATATTTATTTATGATAGTTATCTTCTTTCTTAACTTATTAAACTACAAACTACAGGTATCCTGACAGAGTACTTGCTGAGCAGCATCAGGAGCTACCTGAGCCCAGAGCTGGGCCGCACGTTCTACCACTGCGTGGTTGGCCTCGTCACCTCCACCGCTGTATACAGTTTCTACCTCTTCTCGCCTCTCGCGTACGGCATGAGTGGCCCTCTGGCCCACGAGCCCAACTCCACTATGACCGGTCTGAAGTGGCTAGACTCCTGGGAATTTTAATGACGCTTTGTGAATAAATTATCTAACTTTTAGGCCGGCAACACATACGCGATTCCCTGGTATTAAGCCTATGGGCGACGGTGGTCACTTACCACCACGTGACCTGGTAGCTTACCACTTCTCATAAAAAATAAATTGTTCACTTAATAAATAAAATAAAGGGTCTTCCACTGAAATGTTGAGTTAGGTTAGGTGTTAATAAATTGACTTTCACTTATTTTTTTTAAGACTCACGTCAATTTACGAGTATAGTTTTTTCTAACATTTTAGCATGACAAGCGGAATATAAACGTTATACGCTTATTGTGACAGATTTTGTACAGTATCTTTTATCAATAACATCGTCCGCGTTTCATGCTAATATAGATAAAATCTATGATCTATGATAATTGATTGAGAACAAAATAATGTGTAGACTGAATCTTATAACACAATATAGTACTTACTTATAAACCTATAATATATAGCCTAATACAATATCAATAATATTTTAAGAAACTAAATACTCATTTTGAGAGTTTTTTGCTCATCAATGTCTAGTTCTGTTTACTGTATCAAAAAGTATTATTAACAGCCTTTGAATCTTAAATGTTATTTTTATAGAAATTTTATTTGGTATGTTTTATTTTTTTAATTATATTATATACCTAAGTGTTTACGTCTACTAAATGTTAAAAATCGAGTTTGAAAGTTGTATGAATTACATCTATAGTTGTTTACGATTTTCTAAGATACTGGGTTCATATTGATGAGATGTTGTATACATGTAGTAAGGTAATGAGGAGAAACAATTCCGTCCAATAATCAAAATATTGTAATTTATAATAAGAAAAATATTTAGTCATTAAATAATTTCATTTTTATCGTAATTTTATTTGTGAGATTTTTTCCTTTTACTCTACGAAATTAGTTTATTTTTAAATGTTTAATATTGCAGATTATACGTCGTAACCTTATACTGAAAGAGATTGCTTTAAATAGAATGTAGTTTACGCATACATCTAAAACTTTTCATTCAGAATTGGATACAATTCAAATTTGGGTGGGACAGAATATTGATAAATCATTGCAACCAATTGCATCTACGCCAATCACCACAGACTAATAATTTTGGCTAGACCAATCACAAGTTACAGAAGTTACAGTGTTGCCGTAGTAGATTTCATTTTTCAATTTTTTATTTTTGTGTGCGAGTTGATTTTGAATATTTTTTAGCAATATTATTTCAGTATTTGTTATATGTTTTTCAACGGTTTAGTTTCATTGAATGATGACGTTTTTAACATTTATTTGCTCTTGTATTTAAAAGACGAGAAACTAACTTTAGAATAACTAAATGGGCCTAGAAATAACTTTAGCTCCATAAACACCCCCGATTATGAAATCAAGACCATACTTCTGGTCATGAATAGCTGTAATAAACACAATATAAATATAGTTTGTCAGAAACAACTAGATTTATACATACATATTTATTTTAAGAATAATCAAAATAAAATGTGTTCGCGTACATAACAGTTGTAGGAAGTCGAGGACACAAAAAAACTTGAATGAAAAGTTAAGAAAAGTAACTTTATACCACAACAATAATTATTTTGAGAATTTTGTTTACACATATGATATAAAACTTCAAATTAAAACCGAAAAAGAAGGCCATGAAGTATGATAAATAAAAAAAAACATAGATACCTTGAACCTGGCATTGTCCAAATGAATTCCTTTGCCAGAACATTGAAGCTGGCCACTTGGTCCTCGAACTATTTGACATAAAAAAAATATAAATTACAAATGGCGTTTACGTAGAATAGACAGATGTGTTCACGGCCACGATGGGCGATGATTCTTTGATATTACGAGAAGATGGTTATATTCATATGAACTTTCCTGTTACTTCTCTAACGTACCATAGTAATTTAAATATAATATTGGTGAAGACTTTCGTGGGTGGTGTACACGTTTTGGATGTGAACTCTGGTGTGATACTCCAGTCTTCTTGTCTGTCAGCGGGTAAGTTTAGACGCTAATGCTCCACAAACAAAAGGTTTATTGCGCTCCGGGTGATCATTCGTAGATAATTGTAATATAGGTTATCGTATTTTGGGATGAGTGTCGATCGGACAAAGCGATCGTTTCCGTGTCCTACATTGTTCTCTTGACAGTTGACAATAAACAATTCTCGTGAGACCGGATCGTGATGAGTATGTTGTGTTGGTAGACGAGGGCGGCGCGCTCGGGGTCGAGTACGCGGCGGGTGCGGACCGGGTGTTCCTGTGGGATGGCAGCGGCGTGGGCGCGCGCACCGACTACAATGGTGTGCTGCTGCTGCACACGGCGCTCCAGCGCCCGCTGCCCTCCTCGCAGCCGGACAAAATAATTCGCATCGAACTTGTGTTATCCGAGGTTTGTGTATATCCCATATTCATTGATTTGCTGCTATGTCCTTTGTTTTTGGAGTATACTGTGATATCAATATACCTATGTATAATAAAGCTTAGTCTATTCCTCTCCTAGACTCTTTGGACAGAGACAGAGCCATATACTTCAAAAGCCTACCCTCTGACCAAACTACTAGACTAATCTTGAATATAATCAGCAAGCATTTTCATTGCTTTCCAATATATGATTATATCTAATTATAAATTACAATACCATTTAATTGATGTCAATTAATGACCTATAGCAAAACAGGATAAGCAATTTAACATAGACTTATGAATTGAGTTATGATGACCATCATTAGAAGTTTAGTAAGGAAAACTCATATTGTAATATAATCAAATGTAAATCAAATGTATTTTCACTAAATTTATTAATAGTACAAGGATAGCAATTTATATATGTATATTTCAATGTAGCATAGAAAAGACTTTGCATTATACAAAAAAAAAAAATCTGAGTACCCTAGAACAGTGTTGGTAAAGACAATCAAAACTATAGTAGTTCATCTATTTTAAAAATAATATTTGATAAAAATGCAACAAATAACTTATATACATTTACAATTTGGTTTATGTTGAAGGCATATAAGGCAGGTGGTCAGCCTTGGGGGTGTCTAACAACAACCCTATTTGTTTAAATATTATTCTTGTTTTGCATTCTTATTTCACTTTAACTAACTAAACTTCGTGCCACTTCCCTAGCGGGGTAGGCAGATTGTTATGTAGTATTTTGGTTATCTATTAAGTTTAGAAGGGATCAATTAATTAGTTAATTACATAGATACATCTAGTATGTTAAGTAATATTATTTTATTTGGTTTAATTGAAAATTAAACCAAATAAAATAATATTACTATATCAAATAATTCAACTTCAAAATTCAGATATTTATTTTTCTTAATTTAATGTAAATATTCATAACAGAGGGCCTATTGTGTAAGTTTAACATGTATTGATAATCATGATAGAAAGAAAGAAGGTAAGTCTTTTTTATCATATTGGGAAAAGTTACCAATAAACTACAGGGATTACTATTTAAATTTTATTGTTTAAGCCAATCTAAAAATATGGAATGCTAAATGAATCTTAAATTTAAATTTTTCTCAAAAGTTTCTCAGATGTTTTTGCTGTTCACATTATTATTACAATATGAATTAAACATACAGTATGCTAAATTATTTGTTAATATCCCTTGGAAGACCGCCACACTTGCTTTCATATTATTTTCAGATTCACAATCAGTGTAAGCAATCTAAAAATTACTTTCAATTAATAGGAATACAAGAGAATTTTAAATTTTATTTTACTCATTTAATACAAATAATTGTAACATGTTTGGATTTTTATGGTCACATCACAGATCGTAAATTTTATCTATAAATTTATTTACATGTCTCCTTAGCTCCTTGGCAGCATATTTAAGCATAGCTACTTTGATAACTGCTAAGTATATAACTGCTGCTTATGATAAATGAAATAGTTCAGCTACATGTATTGAAAATGTCAAAGATATTGTTACATGAAACAAATGATTATATTGCAGTATTGCATTTAGATTATTCATAGGTAATAGGCATTTCATTTAGTGTCCTTCCTCCCCTCAATTCAATTTGAGTTGTACATTATATCAAAGTCTCCCCTGACCACTATAACTGTTAGCTACAACCTGTATTCCCCAAAGACAATTCCTAGCACTGGTGCATTGATACATTTATATTTTATGAAAAGTTTACGAAATTCGACGAGTGGAGAACAGCAGGCAATAGCTAATTAGTTAAATATGTAGTATGGAGTGTCCACTCCTTGTCTAAGAAAGGCAGATAGAACAGGAAGCTTTTCGTGATTGCAAAATCAGTTCATTTCTCTAATGTGTGTGGTATTTTAGATAACATAGTGAACATCTTATTTTATTTAAATTACAGTTCACATTAGAGTGCTTATCTGACTATAAATTCATATTTTGAGTGTTTCAATATTGGTCAGGAATTCTGATATCAACTGATGGTAATAAAAAGTAACTCAAATTTTATTTAGGTATGCGTAAAGTACTATCAGTTTTCATTTATTTAGGAATATGTGTGATTTTATGGATATTGCCTACCCCGCTAGCATGTCTAGTCAGTCACATACATTTTAGATATTGTATAGACTTAACACAGACAGATGTCGCTACAGGCATCATTTAGACTGATTGAGAGATAAAACAGAATAAAAACGTTATTTTTTCACTTAAAAAAATATTCTTTTTCCTTTATTTATTACTTATTTATACTTATTAGTTATTTACTATTTATACTATATATATTTCTACTTATTAGTTATTTACGACATTTCTTAGATAATTTATTAAATTTAGGTGAAAAACATGTTTATAAAATATTTTCTTCAGAAGCAAACCATAATAATCTTTGTTTTAAAACTGTGAATTTTACACAGATGGCATATTTATTACTAAGAAACAACTAACCTGTGCTTGTACCGTCATCTTGTATTATTCCTGAAAAACAGGCTAAACTTTGCTGTTGTTCCAATTACTCACCACTGTCACTGTTCTTGCGCGAGTTTAAGCAGTAACTTTTCAAGTATGGGCAGTGACCCTTTGTTGTATGTAGTATATTATTTTATTACTCTGTGCCGCTAGGGAAGTGGCATGAAATTCCATATATCAATTTAAGCTGCTATTTAATTATTTGTATTAGGTGGTAATAATAAGCATATGTTAGGGGCCTGCTGTCCCCTTGACTCTGCTTACCCCTTCGAGAATTACAGGCGTGAAGTTATGTATGTATGTATTAAACATATCTGTTTTATTACAATTATTTTGAGTCACTTATGACAATGGTGAACCTATCCCCTGGCCTCTGTTAGTATTGCACACTGACATACACATGGACAGTTTGATTTGGCATTGAGACAATACAACAGAATTCCAAAAGAGGATTAATTAAAGCACCACAACTTTTTTTAAATCATGACTTGAATGTTGTTGCATGAATGAGTATAGTATATTGTATTATGAAAGTGATAGATTGTCTGTAAAGGTTCTCTTTGACTCTTTTTCTATATATGTATATGATATGTAAAATTTTACAAGCAGTTTTCAATATGTAAGTATTTTTGCACATATGGATAAAGAATTAAAAGAAGTTTGTATTTTAAAGTACTCAATATTTTACATTATGCATATTCTCACATGTCAAGAAGGGCAATGGATCAAATTGTTAATATTTTTCTTGCAAACAATGCCCTGTCTCAATTAAGTCTCATATGACATAAGTATTCAACATAATGAATTATGTAGCGCAATAATTACAAATGGCGCATTGTACAGTTATGGTCGAAAGTTGATTAACACAAAGTCATTTTTATAATTAAGTTTGTTTTCTTGTAGAAACATTGTAGATTTCTTGGGTGTATTTTGGGAACGGCTTTTTATAGCTTATTGTCTTATTTAAAGGGTTAAGAATTTAAATAAGTATGTATTTAAGAAATAATGTACCATGATATAACTAGGATTCGATACAACTTTATAATTTATCAGCTACTCTTTACGTTTATGAATGTGTGAGTGAGATACTTATGATACCAGATATCGGATATCTGTCATTTGGAGCATGTATTATGTCAATGACAATGTGACGTAAGCAGCGTGTCAAGGTGGAGCACCTGAGGAGCTTCAATGTCTAGTTAGTGGCGCGGAGTCCTTCTTTTTTTACTAGTCCGTGTTCTAATAATATCCTTTTGTGCTGTCGGAAAGTGCGGATGACAGCTGTCGGTATCGCATAACTCAGTATGGGGCAATACTAAGCAATTATATTTTATCTATACCGATTAGAGTGAAAATCGCGGAAAAAATATACAAAAAAGATCAAATCTTACTGATAAAATATATTCTAAGCAAAACAAGCCAATTTTGCTGACTCAGCAGTTTTAGGTTTCTGATATCAGTTTAACCTTTAGACAAATATGATTTCTTTATTCATGAGTTTTCTTGCTTTATTTAACAACAACATTACGTACTTAAAACTACTTTCTTTTTAATATGTATTGACCACATTATAGCGTCACTTGACTGGCTCGATGGCGCATTCGGTAGTGACCCTGCCCCATGCGCCAAGAGTTGTGGGTTCGCTCCCCAGGACAAATATTCGTATGATGAATACTTGTGTTTGTTCTGTGTCTGGGTGTTAATATCCAATATTTCAGTATATATTTGTAATACCACTGTTGATTCTGATATCCGTAACACAAGTGCTTAAGCTACTTACCTCGGAGTCAGATCAATGTATGTGATGTAGTCTTTACACATCATATTTAGGGCACGGCTGAAATGTTGCATCATATTGGTCAATCCTAACACTGGCTGACTAAAGAGTAAAAAGGAATGATTCACCCAATACAAGGTGAAGACACAAGGTGCTACTGCGCAAAAAGTTATTGATATTTTTTGTATAAATATGATATGCTTTCTAAATATGAGCTTCGAAAAAAAATGCTTTTTTTTTTGGGAAATGGAAGATCTCTACATTTTATTATCGTGTTTCTTAAGTACTAAGTATCAATCTTTTTCTTATAATATAAAAATGAATCGCTAAATGTGTTGCTAAGCGCAAATCTCGAAAACAGCTGAACCGATTTCGCTAATTCTTTTTTAGTTGTGTTTGTTATTATCAAGTGAAGGTTCTTATGAAATAAAAAAATAAAAAAGTCGAAGGGCAAAAAAAATATGGGTATTGAAAATCCGAGAACAGCGTTACGAAGTGCTCCAGGTCAGCTAGTTACATATAATTTCAGTGGGCGTAAAAGACGTAGCTAAGTTATTCACATCACGTCGTAAGCCCTAAACGTAAGTTGTACAATATAACGGAAGAAAGAAAGATACTACATACCATACATAAAACTAGCTATTACACGCAGCTCCACCCGCATGGCATTGTTCTGTTAGAAACTCTATTGTGCATTCCGGAGGCTATCGAGTTTTCCGGGATAATAAGTAGACATGTCCTTTTCCAATACTCTAACTTAAGTGAGCGAAATATGTATATATCGCAATAGATTATAAAAAAATATTGAACACGTATTTTTTTATTTATTTGTCAAACAAACATTGACAAAGATAAAATGCATTCAAGTTGCGTTTGACGTCACGCTTTCGTACAATTGGTACAAAATAGTGACGTCGCAAGCCCTCACTCCAAAACTTTGATGCTCTTTATCTTTGTGATTTTTTGGTCATTTGACGACAAATATTTTTGTATAATTTAACTGACGGACTAAATAGAATTATAGTTTTTTAATGCAGTCATCATCCCTATTGATAAGTAATTTAACTGTAAAGAGGTAACAGACAGATAGGGATGCTTTTGCATGTGTATTAAGTATTAGTCAGGATTAATAATTCGTCCCATGTTTGTCTGGGACTTAAATAGAATGTGCCAACTGTGTTTCTTGCCTAGCATGTCGTAAAAGGCGATTATGTAGGTAGGTATATGATTGTGTAGGCGACGAGCTGCCCCTTGTCACTACCTACTTTTTTACAATTTTCCATCAAACCCAGACCAGTTTTATTTTTGGCTGAATGTGGTTAAAGGGGCCTACTGCCCCTTTGTCTCTGCCGACCCCTTCGGGGATCGTGGGCGTGATGTTATGTAATTTAAGGATTTATAAAAGCAAACTTCATTATGCTAAAGCTTCATAGTGTTGTAAAAACGATCTAGTCGGCGCTGAATTAAGCCCTTTGGAAGGTCTAAGGTCTTCAACCTTGAACACTTGTAAAAAAATGGGTTCCATAATACTGGTACGTTCCATATAAGCATAGGTATGTGTGTCTAGTTTATGGTGAAATACATTACAGTAAGTAATTGAGTCATAAACATCCAAATTGTACTTGACAAACACTCATATCTCTTGTTCAAGTTACAGTTAGCATTTTAATAAGTCTATACTTTCATAATGTCATCAGGCAAAGGAATATTGTTAACTAGCTGTGCCAGCGGTGTCACCCGCGTTTATGGTTAATATTATAAAGACTATTTCCGTCATACATGATTTCTATGTAACTTTAACCATTAAGGCTGCACACGCGACGAAAGCTTAAAAAATGGAGTAACTTCTCCCGTTTTTCCAACATTTCCCTTCACTACTCTGCTCCTATTGATTGTAGCGTGATGAAAAGTATACTATAACCTGCCCAGGAGTATGAAAAATAATTGTGCCAAGTTTCGTTAAAATCCGTCGAGTAGTTTTTGTTTCTATAAGGAACATACAGACAGACAGACAGACAGACAGACAGACAGACGGACAAAAATTTTACTGATTGCATTTTTGGCATCAGTATCGATCACTAATCGCCACCTGATAGTTATTTTGAAAATATATTTCATGTACAGAATTGACCTCTCTACAGATTTATTATAAGTATAGATTATATGTATGTTAGATATAAAAACTTCTTTCTTTATTTACTTATTGAAAAAAAAAACATAATATGGGCGTTGTTGAAGCACACTTTCTTTGTTGTTGCCTACCTGGCTTTATTCTTTAACCAGCCAATTTATTGAGAAATTCATATGTGCAATTTGACAACATGTAATAAACTAAGCAAAACATACAACATATTTTGAAGATGATAGACAGCATTTTGTTATTTCAGGCTGTGCTTCTGTACCAGTGCTTGGAAAGCCTGGATGCTCACTCCATCGAGGGCCTTTCAGACTTCATCAATGAGCTCAAGAACGCCATTGACGCCGAGCCTGTGCGCAAAGGCGTCAAGGCACAGAAGGTAAGTTACCTTATTGCTAATTAGCAGTACTTTTAAATATACGGAATTAGGTAAGCTACTGTCTACACCGAAGGTAGGTAGGAATACAGAAACAATTAACTTGAGATGATTTTACATAATATCTATGTTTACCATGCGACTATGTAAAAGAGAGTTCATAGCATTGTACATTCTGATAAATTTATTATGTTATGATGAATGTTATGTTCATATAAGTAAAACAGGTGACTACCAAAAGCGCTTGAACTGCGGAATAAGGGAATAGGTTTTATGTGGTTTTCAGAATATTTCAAGGTATTATCTACATAGGGCGACACACTTTTTAATGTATAATTGTAAGTGGGGCTATAGAAGTTTTTCGCCAAGGGCTCGTGTTGGCATTGGCTATAGCTTACTATATTAAACTAGTTGGAGACGAAATATAACTTGACAACTCGTTTGGCAGTGGAGCACGGTCACCATCCGCCTGCCACAGTCCACCGTCCGGCTGGTGACGACCGGCGTGGTGCAGGACCTGAAGGGCCAGAACCGGCGCATCCCCGCGCTGGCCATCGCCTCGGCGGTGGGCCAGCGCGCCAATGAGCTGGTCCCCTGTTCCCGCGACGAGGAGGCCCGCCCGCTCATGTATTCCGAGGCCAAGAGGAAGGAGACGTTCAAGAGGTGGCCTCATATGGACTACAAGTAAGTTTCGATATTTTTGAACATTAATAAAAATAATAATAATATGCATAGTACACATTGTGCCACCCCCAATCAGTAGAATAACATTACATACATAAATAACATCATGCCCATAATCCCCGAAGGGGTAGGCCGAGTCAAAGGGACAGCAGGCACATACCTGTAATCTAGCTATATTGCAGTTGCAACGTTATTTTACTAATGAGAAGACATGTTCACGTTTTATTTGTGTAAATTGTATTAACAAAAATATCAGAAACAAAAGATATGATAAAAACACGGGGTTCTTGTATTAGAAGAAGATTGTTTTGTAATATATAGTCTGGTGTTGGCATGTTAAACTCAGAAATTAATTTAGAATATAAGAAATTGATAGAGTAGGAACGGCATATATCGCGATGTCTCGAAATAGCTTGAGCTCTTAGACACATCTTCAATTCATCCGAAGATGTGTCTTAGAGCAAGGTTGCGTTTATCGTTTGTCATCAGTGTGAAGACGTTGATTGGGTGAATACAAATTTTTTTAGTAAGGTTAGTAAGTCAGTCGACTGTTTTCTAGTCTAATCGGACTTGCGGCCTCAACTGATAGCAAATTGAGCAAGTAACTTTGTTTCAAGCGATCGCATATTACTTACGTACAGTTGTGAGCGTGAGAATGGCAAAAATTGCTGAGCATTACACACATGCACACACACACACACACACACACACACACACACACACACACACACACACACACACACACACACACACACACACACACACACACACACACACACACACACACACACACACACTTACTCACACACTTACTCACACACGCACATACACTTACACGCAAATACACTCACACGCACACATACTCACACCCTCACACGCACACACACAAACATATACACTCGCCACTTACTTTATGTATATTAGTAGGTCTATTTTTTGTATCTCTTTTTACCAGTTTTATGTTTTTCTTCCTTTTATGTTGTATTTTAAAATTGTAAACAAATATGATCACTATAACGAGTCCGGTCGAGTATCTTATTGTGTAATAAGTATGTATATCAATGTATAAGCGGAAACTCCTAACACAGGTGCTTATATACTTAAAAGGGGTTCCCACCCACAAAACAGTTTTTGTACACCGTGAAGATACCGAATAAAGATAATTAATTATTTATTAAAAAAATCCCTTTGCCAAGTTAAGATCTGACTGTTCTTAACAGCTATATTAATATATATCGCCCACTTTCTGGACGCTTATTGTAATAAATAGCATTCGATATATCTGTAATTCTATTTTTACTTGTATCTAAAAGCGTTCAGTGACTTTCACAGGTCGTTACACTTTGTCTCTAAAGATCACCCTTTGAACATTTTTGTTTCTTTCACAATGATAACGTTGTTAATCAGCATGAGATCAGATCATGTATTTGTTAGCAAAAATCAAAATATTGTTTACAAAATGACTACATAACCATGTTTGCCGAAATTGAATCGCCATTATTCCTTATTGTAAAGATTATTTCTTAAATCTATGCGCCAGCAATGAAATATGCTCTGGTTCACCTAATCTAGGCGCAGTAAGTTTTTGTGCATCCAATTCCACCTTACATAAGATTACAAAGCTAAAAGTGTTTATTTCAGTCAAGCAATTTGATTTCAAATAGTGTTTAGCAAAGTTCCTAAGGAACAAATAATCATTTTAATAAACAATATAGGTATTAGACGTTCTGCGTGGTAGCCATCGACATCGTATGTGCATAGTACGCACGTACGATGTCGATGGCTTCTGTATGCACTGCATACATAATGATGATATGTATGCAGAGCATACAGAAGGCGGGATGCCGCCTGCGATCCTCGAAGGGGTAGGCAGAGTCGTTAGAGTAATACAGCTTAAATTTTGCTAAAAATAAAATGTCTTGTAATCAACATTATAGATATCCTTCTCTACCTTCAAATTGATTTGAATGTTATTAATTTTGTTGCTGTGTAATCGAGACATACTGTACCATAACTGCACCTTACAGATAAATAAATAAATAAATAAATTCTTCAGACTGACACACCAATTCCTTAGCTCCAAACTAAGCTTATGCTTGTGCTATGGATACTAGGTGAACGGATAGACATACTTAAATATGTTTATAAACATCCATGACTCGAGTACAAATGTCCAAGTTCATCACACGAAACATTTGCCCCTAGCGGGATTCGAACCCGCGACCCTTGGTTTCGTAGCCAGGGTCTCTGACCACTCGACCAACGGGCCAGTCAGATGGCGACAGTTTGTTATCATGACATACTGTACGTTAACACTTTGTATCGCATCAGATGGGCGCTGCCGGCGCGCATGGCGCAGGCGGGCTTCTACCACCAGCCGACGCCGAGCGGCGACGACCGCGCGATGTGCTTCACGTGCCTCGTGTGCCTCGTGTGCTGGGAGAAGTCCGACGAGCCCTGGGTCGAGCACGAGCGGCACTCGCCCAACTGCCCCTTCGTGCGCGGCGAGTACACGCACAACGTGCCCATATCGGTCAGTATCATCTGTCACAGGTAGCCCTGGATTCACACTAGACCACTCGAGGCTCATGTCTTGACCGGCAAGCTTTTGGAGGGCGGCGAAATCCGGAAGGCTCTCGCCTCTTGGGCCAAAATACAATGACGAGGCCGCATTTTCTATAGTGCCCAGTGGCGCTACCGTTAAATCCGGCCCCGATCACAGGGATGGCGAACGTTTTTGAACAGCCGTGCCAATTTAAATGTGATTGTTACCTCAAATGCCACGAGAGCCGTCAATGTTAGTGTGAATAATTGTGGAATTTATGATCTTAACGAAAATACATGGCCTACATTATGTTTTATCTGCCATCTACGGCACGCGTTAAAGAAATCACGTACCCAATGTATTCTACTTATATCTTCCTAAAGCAATTACTGTAATAGCGCAATTATTTTTTACAGTAAACATTGTAATTAAGAGAGCCATGTTAATAAACTTTGCATAATTGTAACTGTCTTCAAAAGTGTGAAATAGTCAATTGTAAATATTGAAGCACTACATTAATTAGTCTTATACTAATACATATAGCTGAACAGTTTGTTTGTTTGCTTGAACGCGCTAATCGCAGAAATTACCGGTCCGAATTGAAAAACTATTTTTGTGTTGTATAGTTAATTTATCGAGGAAGGCGAGCACAGCTAGTTTATATTATATAATAGTTTAAGATCAAGGTCTAGTATTACATGTGAGTAAAGTTAATTTTGCATTAAGAATTTGCAATTATTTAATCGGTTATTTCAACAATATTTCATTACCGCACATTATACATATAATGTTGGATCTTACTGATTGTATATACATGTCTGTTTTTTTGCGCAAACGAATCACAGAATGAAGAAGACTGTCTTACATCTTACAGATTTTTCGTTAAATTACTTAGGCCTGTTATTGAATTACAAAACTCAGTTGCGAATCTATAAAAAAAAATCTGTCGAATTGAGGACTTCCTCCTTTTTTTAAGTTGGTTAACTAGTTTTTTCCTTGTTTTTTAAAATAAGTATATTATATAGATGTCGCTACATAAGTCTCGAGTTTATGTTCGAAGGGTGTTAAATAATGTCTGATACAAAAGCACCTGTAGTGTCATGACCGGTGTGTGTGATGATGACTGATCCTTTTTTAACTCCTTCGGTGCCTTCGTATCTATGAACGATTGCAGCGCGGCGTCAGTCTGATCCACTAACTTCGTACCGACGTAATTTAGTAGACAATCAAAACGTCTTCTCTGCCTGTGTGATCAGGTGACGAACGCGACGGCGTGCGCGGTGCCGTGCCCCAACGTGACGGTGGTGTCGAAGGGCAACGCGGGCGAGCTGATCGCGACCGGCACCGTCGAGGGCAAGGTAAACATACAATATACTTTTATTCCAAATTATATTATAGTTAAATATATGAGAGCGGTGGTAGCTCAATGGTAAGGACACGCGCCTCTTAACCGAGGAGTGCGGGTTCAATCCCGGGTACGTACCTCTGGATTTATCAAATCTATGTACGTATTTATACCACTAACTCGACGGTGAAGGAAAACATCGTGATGAAACCTGCAAATTCAAACAACTTTGGATTTGTAACCATGATCCAAAAATTGTCCGGTTCCCCTATCTTAGGGTAACGAAGGTCAAACCGGCAGTCGCTTCAATGTAATTACCAGACTCGCTAAATCCTGGATCATGGTCTAAACGGAACCCGTCTAAGCACGGGACATAACGCTAGGAAGATGATGATTATAGTTAAATATATGCTGAGGCGTCTCCAGGAAGTAATTTTACAATATTATTTTTGTTTCTTTTGTCTATAGAACTTAGATGTATTACTTTAATGTTAACATTATTTTGTAATTGGTTATGGATATGTGTAATTTGATGTACTATGTGTGGGTGCAGGTCAACATCTGGAAGTTCGAATGCGGCCTTAAGCTGGTCAAGTTCATTCACCTGTCGCCGTACGACTCCATCTTCAGCGGCATACTCAGCACAGACTGCAACAAAGTCTGGTCAACTAGTTTAGAGAAGGATAGTTGTGAGTGGGATGTTGATATTATTTTTATTAATCATTATTGAGAGTAAATATACACATGCTACTGTTAAATATTCGCAATTTGGATTGAAAGTGAACATTGAAATCTGACAGATAAATATTTGGTTCGGAAACCTATTATATAGTCGAAGCTTGTATGCATCATTCTAATTGCGTCTAGCATAGTATAAATCTTATAACCATTATTATTTTAGATCTTGAATGATAAACTTGTTTAACTTATCAAGAAATTTTGTTCACAGCTACTTACAGTATCGAACTTACAGCAATGTCATTCGTTGGCATGACGTCACAACAAGAATCGTATCCACAAGCACAAAGCACAGAAAGTACAGAAAAAGACCCCAGCACTAACAAAACCAAACCTTCACTCATATGTGCAGTCACAATCACCAGGACCAACTCCACGCCCTCCAACCAGCCTATTAAAGAGGACTCCAGTAAGGCCCTGTTCGACTCCGGGGTTGACAAGTCCAAAGAAAGCGTTCAAGCCATGAACGACGAGAACGAAGCAAAGAGCAACCTAGCGCCCACAAATAAAATGCTATTTCTCTTAACATACGACATACACAGCTCTCTAGCAGGCTCAATAACAACAGTAGTACATACCTCCAACAGCAGCGGAAACTCCAAGCCTGGCGGCAGCAAGAAAGTGTGCACCGTGGCGCGGAAGGACGACGCCAACATTTACGACGAGATATACTGCCAGTACTCCGACGAGGATACAGAACTGCCGCAGTGCACAAACAATTTGATAGACGAACAAATCAGTAACGTGATCAACCTAAATGCGTCTTCGAGTAAAGAGGATTGCAAGATCTGGGAGCCGAAGAAAATTATCTTTACCAACCATTTCAAGGTGCTGCCGCCTCCGCCGCCGACGGCGTTGCTGCCGGAGCTCCCGGAGTCCGGGCAGGGCAGCATGCTGGACTTTGTGGGCAAAATATCGCAGCTTAAGAGCTGGAAGAGCGGCAACTTGGACTCTGTCGGCACTAAGTTGGCGGATCAGCCTGACGCCGTGCTGCAGCAGGCCGATCCGATTACGCACTACCTCAACATGAATGGACCTCTAGAGATATCCGACCTCAAGTGGTACGAGAGCAGCGATGGGACTGAAAAAGTTAAGGTCACTACCTTTGGAGGCACCAAGGTCAAAACACAGACGGTAAGCAATAGCAATAACGATGGATTCGACAGCGATCCGCCGCAGGAGGAGGTTGTCTCCCAAGGAATAGCGATTCAGTGTTTGAGTCTACCAGCTAAATTGAACATCCGTGACGATTCAAGGGTCACTCATTTATTGCCGACTGAGGATAAGGAGCATTTGTTGGTCGTTGTGTCTAGTATAGAACCAGAAAAAGTTAAGATCGAAGAGGATGTCGACGGTGATGGCGACACTAAAATGGACGTTGACGAGGTCGCCGACCCTAGCGACAAAGACACTTCTGAGGCGAAGGCTTACTTCCTTCTCTTCAAAATCAACAATAAAACTTCTGTATTCACTCTAGAAGACAATCCTGTGTTCGTCAAAGAGTTACCATACAACGAAAGTACGGTTGACTTATGTCTGCTGCCTATGGACAAGCAGGAGCAGTATTCTGTCGCAGTCGTCAGCGTGGACGGTAGCTTGCGACTGTACTCCCTTCCCGACTTCAATCTACTATCGGAAAAACGAGTTCCTAAGGAGCAATTCACTTCTGTCACCTTCTGCGCCTCGGTCGACCGCCTGAGCGTGTCGACTAAACACGGAGTCATCTACTTCTATGCTCTGAACAACGGGGAGAAAGATTCCACAGGGGACGTGGACGATGATGAATTTGCAAACATCGACTTTGACATGCTTCAGAAAGCACCTCGAGACGAAGTGTGCGGCCCCGCGGCCGCGCCCGTCATTATCGCGAATAAGACCGAGTTGGATGTGAATGACTTGGAAGCATTGATATCTCTAACAGGGTCTTACGGTACGAACACGACAGTGCCTTACAGCGCCGTGGTGCCCGGCTTCTGGTGCGAGCTGTCGCCGGCGCAGCGCTCGCGCGCCGACCACCAGAACAACCGCACCTGGCGCCTGCAGTCCTCCACCTGGGACGAGCACGTGCTCGAGCTCACGCTGCCCTACAGCGTCTCGCTCGCGCATATCGAGTTCGGCTTCAGCCTGCACACGTCCTGCTCGCTCAACTCGCCCATGATCCAGGTGACTTTGTTGAAGCAGAACTTGCATGGACTGGGGTACAAGAAGGACGCCTCGTACGGTTCGCCCGTACACTTTTCGATAGACGCGGACAACACGACCAACGTGGAGAACCCTGTCAACAGCGAGGAGTACCTGCAGGCGCACAACGCGGAGATACTCGCTGGGCCGCTGCTGCTCTCCTCCGGCCTCGACTTGACGCAGCAGTCCGGCACTCTAATACTGACGAGCCCTCGCTTGTACAGGGCGAAGGGCCGGACCTTCCTGATACACATTAAATCGTTATACGACCCGGCCAAGGATATGAAGGGGCCGATCAACCTAAACGTCAAATCTAGCGAGAGCGGCTCGAAGAAGTCCGGATTCGTGGGGTGCGATTGGCTGCACCAGATATCGTTGACGATGCGCGCGAGCCCGCCGACAGACGTCCCGATGGAGCGGCAGCAGAGGATTGCGATGCTCGAGTCAAACACCTTTTTGGACAACCTGTGTAAGATCGCCACCAACGGCGGGGACTCCGAGAAGAGGAAACTCGCCCTGGACTTGCTGATTTGGACGATCTCGATACGCCTGCAGAGGATGCGCGCGGCGAAGGTAGATAAGGGTAAGAGCAAGGATGCCAGCAACCCCGTGGAAGCGCAACAATTGGACTGCGCGCGCATCATAGAGAGACACACGGACGACCTCATTAAAAATTGTGTCCTGTGCTCGAACAGGAGCATCGCCAAGAAGTGCGTCAAGATCATGTTGATAACAAGCGAGTAAGTATTACAACCAAGTAATTTATATTTTCTATTTCTATTATCTTGCTTAAGTATATATTTTGTCTAGACCTAGAGATGAAATTAATCATTGCCATGTCTAAACTTATTTTTCGCGTGATCAACAGAGGCGTAAAACAACTTCCGAAGCCGTGGAAGTCGACGTTCGAGCAGACGC
Source organism: Glyphodes perspectalis (assembly GCA_951394215.1). Taxonomy (NCBI): domain Eukaryota; kingdom Metazoa; phylum Arthropoda; class Insecta; order Lepidoptera; family Crambidae; genus Glyphodes; species Glyphodes perspectalis. Next base: position 3,890,133 of record OX596216.1, read on the forward strand.
TGAGCCAGAGCGTGACGGCGTGCGTGCCGTACCTGGGCGCGTGCTCGTCGCCGGGCGCGCTGCGCTGGCTCGCGGCGCTGGCGCAGCACGCCACGCAGGGCGCCGCCGCGCGGGGCGGCGCCGGCGCGCTGGCCGCCGCCTGCCTGGCGCTGCTGGAGCGCACCGCGAGGGCGCTGCGCGCGCGCGCCGACGTCTACCACCAGCTGCTGCGCGCCAGGTCAGTGTCTGTCTGCTTGGCGCTGCTCACTAGTAGCCATGGATATTATGTAGTTTAGGGTCCGCGCCATACTTAACGGAAATGCCGTCGCGGTCTTATCTTATTTTTCCGTACCTATATTCAGGTTCGGTCTGTACGGGCTGCCGCTGGAGCGCACCATCTTCGCGGCGGAGGTGCCCGAGCTGGGCCGCGGCTCGTCCACGCCGGTCACGTACGCGAGCGTGCTGGCCGGCGACAACGCCACGCCGCCCAGCGCCAAGACCGACTGCCAACTCAAGGACTTACTCAATCTACCACCTGATATTGGTAAGTATGTTTGGATTACGCCACGTCACGCTTTTATTTTACATTTGAGTATCATTCTAATCTGGTTGTGGGTTTAATCACTCATATAAATAATTTCATGCCTCTTACCCATAAGTAGTATGATGGTTTATTAATGAGAGTTTTTGATTTAAAACATCCAAAAGATAGCGTAACTGTGACATGCGGTCTTGTTACCCTCCTCATTGGTTAGTTGTCAGACCATACTGACATGATGTCAACAAGGAGCCAATAGTGACAGTGATAAGACCACGAGACTCCCTTATGCCATCTGGCTGTTTATGTATTTTTGAAAACCCTCATTTATGCATTTGTGCATCTTTATTGTCTCAGTAGTATAAGAATACATCTGTATAAGCTATTGAGAATCATAATATTATCTTAATGAAAGCTTAATGCCAAATATCAATCATGCCTTAATAAGTATTTTGAACACTTATCGCTTCTTCGACATTCTATTATACAATATTAGATACATTTCATTATGTAACTTTTCTTTCTGTTTTCATACTTATAAATCAATAGGATATATAAATGTCAATCATATAATGATTTTATTAGGAAAGGGACCTATAGTAATAATTAAGCGAAAATAAAATGATCAATGTATGTACCTGTCTTTATAAAAAAAGTATTGCCCCCTTTTTGTTCTAATTCCCTCCTGCATGCACTCCAACCCGTGAGTCAGCACTATCGATACTATAGAAGGATAAGCTTCAACACCGCCAGATTCGAAGGCGCCGCCATCGTCTGTCGCGTCGTGGGCGCAGAGCAACGGAGTGGGCGTGTTCGGCGCGGGCCTGAGCGAGGCGATGCCACTGCACGTGACGTGCCACGCCGCCTCCGACGGCACCAAGCTGGAGTCCACCGGCGGCCGCCACCACGCGGCCGTCGTCAGCTCGCTGCCCGGCTCGCTGGGGGGCGGCGGACCCCAACCAGGTTAGTGTAGAGCGATACTTCTAGGTCTTGACTCTATATTGCCCTAAATGTTGCCAAAACCAGTATGGCTGTTATCATTATGACCTGGCCGCTGAAGGCACCCATTTCAAAAGGTTAGTATGATAGGAGGCCAGACCAGACTATATGTCATTGCTGTGTATATGTTTTTTTTATATTTACTTATTCGAATGGTTCCTGGTGTCTACAGCTGCTGTACATTCTTAGTGTAAGAATTAGGTTATTACTACTCCGATTAGACCAGATTGTTTTTACTAACAAGTTAAACGATAGTTTTTCTAGAATTGAAATAGCGAAATGTTTATTTGCAGCTGTGGTCCGTCGTGAGGGAAGGTCAAATGAAACCAACATCTCAAGATCCTGACTCTTGGGAAGATGTCGAGATTTCCATGATGGAATGCGATCCTCAAGAGAAACTCGACTTTTCTGAAGAGAAGCTGTTTAAGGTTAGAAGAGAACTAATTAGCTAAATGCGTTCGATTGAGACCCCGTTTACCACTTTCGTATATATCACAGGTGTTGCACTTCACGCATTGATAATGTATCAGCTTACTGTACGTTATTATTCACTGTTACTTATTTATTTGGCTAGCGGTTACATCTCTAACAACACAAACCCAAAATCCAATATAAAAAAAAACATATTTAGTAGCCTTTTACATCATGCTATGCTAGGTAGATTTTTTGTTTAAGTTCCAAACAAATTGTAACATTCAATCGGTACATATAGGTAATGTAGTGTAATATCTCCCAGGAGCAGGAGCAGTGCAAGATCCCGTGGGCGGGGCTGGTGACGCGGCCGCCGCACCACACGCTCGTGGTGGAGCGCATGCAGTCGGGCGCGCGCCGCTTCATCGTGCTCGACTTCGGCCACACTGTGCGCCTCACTGACGTGGTGAGATACTGTTTACCATCGCCCGTGTCCACGGTAGAAACATTAACCAGTGTATTTTTTCTTCTATTGCAGCTGAATTTTCTATCAAATCGCAAAAAATAGCTGCATAGGTTTTAAGATCTGTAAAAATAATAATACTAAAGGCAACATGCATGCATTGCGTGATGATAAGCGATTATCATAGCATGATAATCGCTTGAGAAATATACAAATGCGTTGCCGTCCTTGCATGTGACTTTGTATATTCCTTTCTAGAGAAATACTACCCGTTTTGTCCCGTTTTATGTGGTGACAAACTGTGGCTATAGAAGAAAAATATGTTTTAGAGTACTTTCGACGTAATAGTCGTAGCGCTCTGATTGGCTCACTAATTTGGAACCGTATATAGCAAGATTCGATATTTAAGCTTAGCTACGATAGGACTTCAGTTAAAAAAAATTTGCTGCTATATGGATAATTGCATACTATGGTGTACCTAAATTTTACAGACTTGCAAACGAGTACTAATCCTACTTAAATTCAAATATTTTTTCTTTTTACAGATAATACCATCATGTTCCGACTTGGTGACACTCTGCATCGACATTTGGGTGGTCCGGGGAGGAGACTGACTGCGTGAAGCTTGTCTTCGCGACAGACATAGCCACCAAACACCTGCTGCTCACAGACATACAGCCACCACCTCTCTGTCGATACATGAAGGTACTCGAATAAGTAATATTAATAAGCATCGATACAATCAACCAAATTTAAAAAAAAAGGTTTAAAAATACAATATCCGCTAGGTAGCATCGTGGTCTTATCATTGTCACTATTGGCTCATTGCTGACAATGTCAAATTGTTCTGACAACTATCAAATAAGAAGTTTTAATTTAAAACAACCCTCATTCTCTTTGACTGAATGTGGTTGGTTATTGGAGCTTATTGCTCGTTGAACTTGGCTCCCATTGCAGGCGTAATTGTATGTATGTAATGTATACTATGTATTTTTTTTTATTGCACAGATTACAACGATAGCTCGATACGGTATGTCATCCATGAAGTGCAAGATCCCTCTGGGCTGGTTCTACGGCGAGGTGGCCGAGATAGCCAACGTGCAGGCGTCCGTAAACGCGCTCAACGCACTGCACCAGGACCTGGCTTGCCGGTTCAGGTGAGCTATTAGAAGATAGTCCTTCTGTCTGTAAAGTAGATTGGAAACTTCTTCAAAATTTGTAACCTTTTTTACTTTGTGAAAATTTACTAAGACAGTTTAAGGTCAATCTATAAGTTTCCCTCCCTGTATATAATAGGGAAATTTCGTAGGTAAAAAAAAGTAGATTTTATTAGCCAGTTAGTTTCCTGATTAAGTTAACCTTAGTTAAGTAACCTTAGTTACTATTATATTCTTAAAGTGTATTTAGGTTTTATTATATTACCCTATATATTCCGCAGGTTGGCAACTGGCAAACTGATGGACCTCCTTAACCCGTACCTCGAGCTGTACAACGGCAACGCCGCCCACATGATGGCGTATCTCAACATCGCGAACGACACCGATCACAACGTCGTCTCCGCGTACCAGGAGTGCATAGAGCTGCAGCAGCAGCTGCACACGTGCAACAAACATCCTGAGGAAGCTCCAGAACGCGCCGGACTGCAATCCGCACTTACTGGATCTGATCAACAAGGGCAAGATCAGCTCGGAGGCTCTACTCGAGAGGGCTTCTACCGATAAATTGACTGTCATCAGCGAGAACATTGTTGATATGCTGCTGTACTTCTTCTTCCAAATGGGAGATGTGGTGAGTTGCTTGTTAATAAAATTATCTGGGTTGCTTTGTAGGTTAAGCAAAGTTGCATTTAATGTGTTTTATTGTGTTAGGCAGTCATAGCATCGGAGGCCGACATGAATTCATAGCATCGGAGGATGTAAGAATATTCTAATGTATCACGGTGTCAGTTTTTAGTTTTTCTCTAAAGTGAATGTCGAAGTTGCGTGGTATTAATTAATAAAGTAAATT